>MJUU01066701.1:18404-28687 GCA_002080025.1 Modiolus philippinarum
ATGAATACAGATTCGTACAGAGGGATAACTCTTGTCTCCTCTATTGGAAAACTGTTTACTGCCATATTAAATAGTAGACTATCTAAATTTGCCGATCTTGTTGATACAATTCCTAAAGTCCAAGCTGGTTTTAGGACAAATTATTCAACATTAGATAATGTATTCTGTTTGCATGTCCTTATTGAATTTTACTTAACTTGTCTCTTGGAAAAAAATTGTTTTGTACATACAGGCATTCAAGTGGAGTTAGGCTGAAAAACAGGGCTTTTAATAGGGCAGTTTTTCTTGAATAATAGGGAATTATAGGGGAATTGTCACCAAAAATAGGGAAAATATGGGGTTTTTTTTTTACTCTTTTTAATATTTTCTGTACCTGATATTTTTAAATACATGTGCACAAAATGTATACTTTCAGTATTTGAAACAATGTAGCTAGAAGCGAATGCACAAAAATACGAAATTTTGCATTATGTGATGTTCCATGCCGAGCTAGCTAGGCAAAATTTTTTTTAAAGGTATTTGTTATCGACAAAAAATAAAGATGGAGTTCTACCCGAGCTGTAAAAATGAAATAATAGGGCTAATATAGGGAAAGTGCCCATTTTAAGCCAAAATATAGGGTTTATAGGGCACTGTTAAAAAGATAGGGATTTTATAGGAATTATAGGAAATACAGGGCCGCTTGAAGGCCTGTACATATATTGATTTTAAAAAAGTGTTCGATACAGTTTGGAGATTGGGGTTATGGCAAAAACTGGTACAAAATAATATTACTGGGAAAGTTTTTACTGTTATTTTCAATATGTACAAAAATGTTAAGTCATGCGTTAAAATGGGTGACGATATATCTGGATTTTTCACATGTGACTTAGGGGTGGGACTNATTTCGTGGTTTTAGCGAACCACGAAATCCACGAAAATTGGAACCCCACGAACAATAGTACTTTCACAGTAATAGGGCTAATATAGGGAAAGTGCCCATTTTAAGCCAAAATATAGGGTTTATAGGGCACTGTTAAAAAGATAGGGATTTTATAGGAATTATAGGAAATACAGGGACGCTTGAAGGCCTGTACATATATTGATTTTAAAAAAAGCGTTCAATACAGTTTGGAGATTGGGGTTATGGCAAAAACTTGTACAAAATAATATTACTGGGAAAGTTTTTACCGTTATTTTCAATATGTACAAAAATGTTAAGTCGTGCGTTAAAATGGGTGACGATATATCTGGATTTTTCACATGTGACTTAGGGGTGTGACAGGGAGAAAATCTATCGCCTTTCTTATTTTCGATCTTTTTATCAGATCTGGAGGAATATCTTTTTATTAATAATATCAAAGGTCTTGAAACAGTATCAATACAATGTNATTTCTAGTAAGCGAAAATGCAAAGGTACTTCTTTATGGTATTACTTTAGATATTGTTGAGTCTTATACGTACTTAGGCATATTATTTAATTATAATGGTAAATTTACTAATGCAAAAAAGAAGCTAGTTGAACAGGCTGAAAAGGCACTCTATGCGCTTTATAAGAAAATAAGAAACCTGTCAATACCAATTGGCTTGCAGTTGAAATTGTTGAATTCTTTGAACGTTCCAATACTGTTATATTCTTCTGAGATATGGGGTTTTGAAAAAATTGCTGTCAAAGAAAAAATTCATTTAAAATTTCTGAAGAGAGTATTATCTGTTCGAACATCTACTCCCAATTTTATGGTTTACAGAGAGACAGGTAGATACCCATTAGAAGTAAATAGGAAACTACGGATGTTGTCATTTTGGTCAAATTTATTGTTAAAAGAGTCAAAGTTGTCAGGGTTAATGTATCAATTTTTGTATAGAATTCATAGTGCAGGGCTTATTTCATCCAAATGAATAGAATTCATAAAATCTATATTAGACAGTGTAGGTTTAAGTTTCGTATGGGACAATCAACATTGTTTAAGAAAAGTGGATATAAAAACTTATGTTAAACAAATTTTGATTGACCATTCATACAAGAATGGTTTTATAGCGACATTGAAAATTCCTCTAGAGGAGAATACTATAAATTGTTTAAGTTAGAGAATTATTTATTGAAACTGAAAAAAGGAGCATAGATTATATATACACGGTTAAGATGTTGCAATATAAAATTTCCTATTGAAACTGGGCATTGGTCAAACACACCTAAAGAAGGAAGATTCTGCACCATAGTAATCATAGATGCATTGGAGATCCCTTTCATTATTTATTTATTTGTCAAAATCATAATCTTGTTGAATTGAGAGATAAATATATCCTAAATTATTACAGGTTAAATCCAAGAGAGGACAAAATGAAGGGTTTATTATCACTTTGTAATGTTAGACTGTTAAATAATCTAGCTATTTTCATAAAAAAACTTATGGAATTTCTTTAGAATACACGTAAATAAGTTTAAACTGTCTATTTCATATGTTTAAATGATGAGTATTATGTACCCACTACCATTATCACTTCACTTTGTACTTTTATATTTATATGTTATAACATGAATATGCACTTTAATTGTCCTTTTATTCATTATATAATTCTGTCTTGTTCACCATTGTTTTGTGTTGTAAATATGTTATATATCTGCCTCTTGTAACAGTGTATACTGTCTGAGTGAATAAAAAAAAATCTTGTCTTGTCATTGTGTATTTCTATACACTGGTACTTACCAGTACTTAGCCATTGATGCCATTACATTATCCAGTCCCTTGTCATTGTGTATTTCTATACACTGGTACCCATTATCCAGTCCCTTGTCATTGTGTATTTCTATACACTGGTACTTACCAGTACTTAGCCATGGATGCCATTACATTATCCAGTCCCTTGTCATTGTGTATTTCTATACACTGGTACTTACCAGTACTTAGCCGTGGATGCCATTACATTATCCAGTCCCTTGTCATTGTGTATTTCTATATACTGGTACTTACCAGTACTTAGCCATGGATGCCATTACATTATCCAGTCCCTTGTCATTGTGTATTTCTATACACTGATACTTACCAGTACTTAGCCATTGATGTCATTACATTATCCAGTCCCTTGTCATTGTGTATTTCTATACACTGGTACTTACCAGTACTTAGCCATGGATGCCATTACATTATCCAGTCCCTTGTCATTGTGTATTTCTATACATTGGTCAATAAAGGCCCTTCCTACGGCAACTTCTGTTTTTATCTCTGCTAATTTGTGTTGTATTGTCTGGGAATATAATAGAATGAAACATCATCATTATAGGCAGCTAACTTAAATAAGTCATTGTAAATTCTACAATAAATGCATTTATTTATTGAGACAAGCTCTCCAAATCTACGGATTGAAAACATGACGATTTCAAAAGCAAAATGACGTATCTGTGCCATATGTGTGACCCCCCTTTCTGGACTCAGGACTTCGGCCTCATTTTGGGCCTACTTTGGACTTGACCACTTGAGTCCATAGACTCCACGGACATAAAAGTCCAAGTATTCTGTACTTGTACTTCAAATTTCAAATTTTAAAATCAAAATCAAGAATATACTCTGGACTTCATATCTTATTTTGGTTGTACTCCGCTCAAGGGGGAAGGGGGTTATACCCTCATATGTATACAGACCTAAATGTTTTTCCATTATAAAGCAGACATCTGCTTTTTTGCAATTAAGATTTAAGTGTAGTGATTCTTTATCCTTCTCTCTATTTATGTCTTGCGAATATTCATGGTAAATCAGGTCCCTGCACACAACAGTGCCATTTCATAATGTAATGTATATCTGAATAGTCTAAATGAGGGACTGTCTGTGTATATGAACAGGGCAATGTAAACTTTATATGCAAACAGGCCAGTAAAATTTAATGGATTGATGCAGTTAATGCCATTAGAACAGTTCAAAATAATCAATCTCTTTGCACTCTGTATAATTAAGGATGGGCCGATACCAAGTATGCAACCAGAGCAGCCAAAAATGATTAATTGCTGCAGTATATGCCCCAGGGCAAGTCCAAAACTAGAGCTGTCGGCAAAGCCAGACTAATACCCCCAGCAACAAACATTTTGCATTTGAGTACCAAGGCATGTCATTTTGAAATTTGACCTTCAGCCACATGGTAATTGGAAAGTAAATATAACAGAAATAAAGCCTGTCAGGACTGAAGTTGCAGGTTTTATTCATAGTTCATATCTGGTACTTCATTTCAAGGGTAATACATTAAATAATATATAATTTGGTGGATACAAAGATGATTTAACCAAGCTTTCGACACAAAATGAACAAGGATATATTATCATTAAGGTCAAAGGTCAAAGTCAAGGTCACAGTGACATAAATTTGGTATGCAACAAATTGCCTTCCCATGATGCATCCACACACCAAGTTTGATAATCCTAGGTGCTACTGTAGAAAAGTTCTGCTCCGGACACGAAATGCACATGGTTTAACTATCATAAAGGTCAAAGTGACCTAAATTTGGTACGCCACACATCGTCTTCCCATGTTGCATCCACACACCAAGTTTGATAATCCTAGTTGCTACTGTAAAAAAGTTCTGCTCCGGACACGAAATGCACATGGTTTTACTATCATAAAGGTAAAAGGTCAAAGTCAAGGTCACAGTGACCTAAATTTGATACGCGCCACATTGCCTTCCCATGATGCATCCACACACCAAGTTTGATAATCCTAGGTGCTATGGTACAAAAGTTCTGCTCCGGACACGAAATGCACATGGTTTTACTATCATAAAGGTCAAAGGTTAAAGTCAAGGTCACAGTGACCTAAATTTGGTACGCAACACATCGCCTTCCCATGATGCATCCACAAACCAAATTCGATAATCCTAGATGCTATGGTACAAAAGTTCTGCTCCAGACACGAAAGGGGACGGACAGACAGACGGACAGACACGGCGATTCCTTAATACCCCCCAAAACTTTGTTTGCTGAGATTGCTACTAGGACAAAATGACTGATTATTGAGCATTGTATATACCTCAGAGCAGGGCATAATATTGGATTGCTTATGTATATGCCAACAGGCCAATGCAAATAATAGATTATTGCCATGTGTGTAAACTGATTATAAGAAAATGAAGAATGGTAATATTGACAACAACTAAAGAATAAATTTGAATATTGATAAAAAAGAAGTGAATGTATGAGTTATCATCTGGAAGCAAATTGTCAACATCCGCCCTCAATCCTGCGTCCTCACCCATCTCCCACATTGCCAAACTATTGGCCAAGTCCAACTGGGCTTAAAAAAAATCTGTGCCTCATCAGCTTTGCAAATCTAAAGCCATCTTTGCTAGCCAAGGTTTATGATTCACTCCTCTACTCTTGAGGAGCAGATCGTAACCCTTGGCTACCGAAGATGACAAAAGGCCTATAACAAAGTATTCATTTTAATGGTCTTTATGTCTATTATAAACTAATTCATTATAAGTTTTTGTAATATTAACAGACAGTAATTGAATTACCAGTGATATTTTTGTTTCATGTGATTTTGCCTACCTGTAGATGTGATAAAGTTTTACCAAAAGCTTTCCTCATGTTGACATAATTTCTTGTTTCTTCAAACATAAATTCACATGAAGCTATTGACAAAATGCCAATAAGAAGTCTCTCCTGAGGTAATTCATTCATCAGGTAATAAAACCCTTTATTAGGTTCTCCTAATAATGCTGACTTGGGTAGACGAACATCTTCAAAGAACAGTTCTGCTGTATCCTACAAATATCAAAACATAACAAGATTAAATATTGTGTATCTTCAGTAACACCTTCGCCTATGAAAAAAATTTGATTATCTTTGTTTCTTATGCAATTTGCTGCAACTTTTATTTAGACATCATCAGCACTCAGAGAGAAGTGGATGAAACATAGCTCAATAATTTTATACTTATTGTAGTACCTGACTGCTTGAACACTCAAGGGACTGATGAAAACATTTCAAGCTAGCGAGTTCTTCGAGCTATTGAAGTCTAATTGTGTTCAAACTTTAACAAAGGGATCACAGAAAGGATTTGAAACACATTCTGCATTAGAGTAACTGCAATCTGAGGCATTCAAGTCCAACTGTATTTTATATGTATAATGTATAGATATGTTTATGGTTGATTTGATTTGATAATGCTTTGATGTTTATGTTTATGGTTGATTTTATAGACAATGATGGTTTACTAGATGTAAATTATTAATAAAGATGAGGCTTAAAAATGCAGGAAAAAGTGACATTTTGACTTTTTAGGATCACTTTCTTGTATCTCATTCATGTTAAGTCAATTTACATGTACTGTTTTTTTGTTTATGTTGCCAAGGTCAACCAAGTGGGAAAACTTTAACTTGAAATCAATATTTACAACCCAAGCTTACATTCGTCATCAGAAAGACTACACAGTATATATAGATCAAACAGAAAATTGACAATTGTACACTATACTGATTATAAATGAACACAGAGAAATTGTAGAATGCAAGCTTGGGTGTAAATTTTCACTTTGGTTTAGTAAAAGTTTTGCCTATTGCCTAACCTTAGCAATATTGCAACAATAACAGCGAAAACGTGATTTTTAAAGTACATTAAGTATTGTTGACTTAGTATGAATCTCATTTTTATTGGTCCCTAGTAGATTAGAACAATTTCTAGGAAAACAATGACAAAGCTCTATACTTTCAGTGATTGTATGCAATTCTTGCTTGTATTGTATGCATAGAGGCAATTTACTAATTGAAATAGAAAGTTTGCAGTATAAATACTGAATGCAAACACCATGAAACTTCTATTCTAGTGCCTGCATGGACAAAGTTCAAAGTGGCAGACGTTTTTTTAAATATATTTGTAACTCTGGCCACATAAACACTGACTTAGAATGAAAAAGATAGCAGGAAACACCTACAATGGCCGAAAAACATAGCCACATGCCGCAAAGTTAATAGGGACTGCACAAAAAAAAACCCACAATAACAATACAAAAGACTAACGTAAACAACGATAGGAACTCGGGATGAACTTTGTATGAATCTCATTTTTATTTCACTCACTGAATTACTGCAAAAATATCAGCTGGCTTATCAGGGTGTTAAAAAAAATCAAATTCCTATTCATATACACTCTAAGTAACTTGTTTTCAAAGTAAGGAATTCTCTGCTTGTATTGCATCAAGTATGACAGCACAAGATGCAATGCTCAAAGCACTAACAGCCAATTGTCAATTATTTTATTGATGTTTCTTTTTCCACTGACATGTTTTTTTAGTTAACATATTATTTTTGGTTATTATAGCACTTTCTCTAATTTCTAGCAAATTTAACCAACGCCTGACCATTATGATAAAAATGTTTCTCGTCACTTGTGAGAGAACAACTCGCGTGGAATTTCCCGCCAAATCTAGTCGGAACACAATCCTCAGTGTTTTACATTATGTCATTAGAGAAAAAGTTTCTACAACTTAAACACGTTAATTATGAAATTTCTCACATCTTGTTAAATAAATTTTCAAATGTTTAAAAACTCGGCAAGCCTCGTTTTCAAACATTTGCAAAATTTATTTAACTCGATGTGAGAAATTTCATAATCAACTTAGTTCTCGTTATAGAAACTATATGTCTTTCTTGCGATTATTTTTGTCACCAAACATCACTTTACAGGATATTAATACGCTGTTGCTAACATTCCATAGAGATTGACCATAATATGTTCATATCAGCGCAGCACAGTGATAATAGAATTATCGTCACTCAGGAACAATTTAAAATTAAGAATTTTTCCTCTGGTGAATAGAATTCAAACTTCTGTTTTTCTTTTGTAAATACCTGGGCTTTAAAACCAAGTTTTTCCAGCTTTCTTCCTTTAACAAAACCTTTCATACCATCCTCCACGAGGAACAGACTAATTCCATGAGCTGCTGATTTTGCTTCTGCGTTTGTTATAGCTACTACAATCACCATATCAGCCATCCATCCATTTGTGATGAACACTTTACTACCATTCAATATCCAATCATCTCCATCTTTCTTAGCATTTGTACGAATTCCTTGTAAATCACTTAAAAAAGATAAAATTTTTGTTTTATTTAATATTGCATGTTGACTATCTACAGAGATATGAAAAATATGGAATGTGCATTTCTATTCTGAGAAAAAGCCAAATTCTACATATATGCATTCATCTGTACAAAATTTGATAATCATTGTTAACCATGGATTCAGTTTTACAGCTAGGGTCTTCCCTTGCTCACAAATATCTTTGTCTAATTTCTAGTATGAACACATTCTTAAATAATGATATTTCAAGATAATTTTAATTGCATCATTGGTATCAATTATGGTAAATTTGTGTATTGAAATCTATTACCTTAATACTAATTTTCACTTCTCTAAATTCTGTCCACTGGTGAAAAAAATACATTTCCATATAAAGAAAGTGGCTATATTAAAGTTCCCAAAGAAAAATTTCCATGTGCAGTTCTTGTTACAACAGTCACTTTTAAAAAATTCTGCACCATTCATTACTTGTCTGATATTTACTCTGCACATGGTTGCTCACAAACATGCTTCTTAAACAAGGGTATGTTACCCTTAACTTAAAGTCATCACTTCAGAAGTTAAGGTCGACATCACAATCTTGTGAACCACTATGAGATATCATTTTCCCAGATGACAACAGATCTTTCCCTTTAAGGTAGATCAGCAGTCTTCTGCCATTTTGAATTTGTTATTTATACTGTTGTGGTATTATCTGCTTTTAAAATATGCAAGTACTTTGATTTGTAATGTATCTATAAATATTATATCAATGGCACAAAGAGCAAAGGACTTACACCGACTTCATTATACATGTATTTATCTAATTATATGCGATATCGTAATTTAATAATTAAATAGTTTGGAAATGAAAATTTGAAAAGGGGAGATAATCTGATAAAAATATTTAATATGGATATCATTATGAAAATTCACATTTTACAAATTATATAATAAACAAAGTCGATGACCCCCATTTTTCTCTATATTTTTTGGAAGCATGTTCAAAGGACTAACATAACTAAATACCGAAGTTACTGTGAATTTAAATTCTGCATATGCGCATTTCAACAACTTATGTCTCTTCAGTGCAGATAAAATCTAAACGTTTGGAAGACAATAAATTCAAAGATGTTCAAAAACTGATAGAGAGCAAATAACCAACATGTGAGTAAATTAGAAATCTATGGAATAGTTTTAAAGAAAACAACAAAATACCTGTTTTTCCCTATATATTTTGATATCAGTTATTTCAAAAACAAGCACGGTGAGTCCCCTTTTTTATTTTTTTATTTCAACATTAATGTAATAAGGATATTTTCCTGAGAAAATAAAGAAAATCTATGGAAAAAATACGGAGTACCCATCTACCTTAACAGCTGAAGACTGTTGTTTCCTCCACTGGATTTTACATGTGTCTTGTAAGAAGCGGGGAATGCTTACTCTAACTGTGCACATGATCTCACCCATGGTTTTAATTTGGGTCTGTGTTGTTCATCTGTACGTGTGTTTCAATTTTCCTTTTCTGTGCCGTACTTCTACGATGTCTTTGTATCTTTATGTTTCTGATGTTGTCATTCTTTTTGGATTATTCTTTTTTAGACTGACGGTTTGGATCTCATTTACTTTTAACATGCATTGTGTTTGTATCAATATCCACTGCTGTAAAAGGTTTAAATGCAGATAAAGACAAATTACTGTAAAAGGAAACTGTGTCTGCAATAAACTTACCTGAACATTCTGACATAGCAATAGCCCTGATACATGTTCCTGTCTACATAGCTGGAATAAACTTACATTGCCTACAGAACTCCCTTCAAATCTTACCTGCCTGCTGAAGGTTCTGACATAGCAATAGCCTTGATACATGTTCCTGCTAACATAGCTGGAATAAACCTACATTGCCTACAGAACTCCCTTCAAATCTTACCTGCCTGCTGAAGGTTTTGACATAGCAATAGCCCCTGATACATGTTCCTGCCGACATTGCTGGAATAAACTTACATTGCCTACAGAACTCCCTTCAAATCTTACCTGCCTGCTGAAGGTTCTGACATAGCAATAGCCCCTGATACATGTTCCTGTCTACATAGCTGGAATAAACTTACATTGCCTACAGAACTCCCTTCAAATCTTACCTGCCTGCTGAAGGTTCTGATTCCTGCTAACATAGCTGGAATAAACTTACATTGCCTACAGAACTCCCTTCAAATCTTACCTGCCTGCTGAAGGTTCTGACATGGCAATAGCCCTGATACATG
>MJUU01066704.1:0-36845 GCA_002080025.1 Modiolus philippinarum
TACTGTTCGTTTTTGCAACTTTGGTATTTTTGTATTTTGAAACCATTGAACCGATGCCACTGCTGGTGGACCAGAGGTCCCCGAGGGTATTCACCAGTCCAATAGCCAGACTTATCTGGCACGAAAATTTACCTAGCGAATTATATAAATTAACTGTTTTATCAAAATTCTAACCCCTTAAAGATACTACGTCTTCATTCCGTGTATGACACTCGGTGGATGTCCTTAGTACTGGATTTGGCTTCCTATTTTGGTATTTTTGGTAATGAGTACTTCTTTGTTTACAATTTTTCGATTATGGCTTTCCATATCATTTGATTTTAATACTGCTGATGAGAGGTTACTCCTTGAAACACGTGTACAGCATAACTAAATTTTCTTTTCGTTTTTGCAACTTTGGTATCTTTGTATTTTGAAACCATTGGACCGATGCCACTGCTGGTGGACCAGAGGTCCCCGAGAGTATTTACCAGTCCAATGGCCAGACTTGTCTGGCACGAAAATTTTACCTATCGATTTATATAAATTAACTGTTTTATCAAAATTCTAACCCCTTAAAAATACTACAGCTTCATTCCGTGTATGGCACTCGGTGGATGTCCTTAGTACTGGATTTGGCTTCCTATTTCGGTATTTTTGGTAATGAGTACTTCTTTGTTTACAATTTTTCGATTATGGCTTTCCATAGTATTTGATTTTAATGCTGCTGATGAGAGGTTACTCCTTGAAACATGTGTACAGCATAACTAAATTTACTGTTCGTTTTTGCAACTTTGGTATTTTTGTATTTTGAAACCATTGGACCGATGCCACTGCTGGTGGACCAGAGGTCCCCGAGGGTATTCACCAGTCCAATAGCCAGACTTGTCTGGCACAAAAATGTACCTAGCGATTTATATAAATTAACTGTTTTATCAAAATTCTAACCGCTTTAAAATACTTCGGCTTCATTCCGTGTATGGCACTCGGTGGATGTCCTTACTTTGGTATTTTTTTATTTTCAAAATGAATGTTATCTTTCCTTTATCAGTCATATGCAATTTGAAATATTTGATATATTAAGTAAGACAAAGTTAGCAGCCAATAACCGAAATAAATTTAAATGAAAACCCAAGGAAAAAGACCAATGTTTTTAGAATTAAGTTGGCGATACCAAAAAATGGGCAAACAAATAATACCGATGAAAAAAAATGTAGAAATGAGAAATTCGAGAAAAAAATTCAAATACAAGATAATTAAGATGCAACACAAATGGAGACTCCTCATATAGATAAACAAACAGAATGGAACTAGAATGACAGTAGTGAATCTTGTCTCTTTTGCTCCATAGGACCTATTTTAAATTTCATTTTCCATCCTCCGTTCAATCAACCTTGACTTATAATTTCAGAAAAGTCTTCCAGTGTCCTGAATTAGAGCACCGCAAAGGTAGTGTAGCTGTATGAAAGTAGTGGGACGCGGGGGGAGAGGTTTTTTTCAGTACCGCCCTACCCATTCCATAATTTTATGTACTTATTGTCTTGTTTTGTATTTTACCATTACTTTTTAGACGTCTGTTTCATTGTACTTTTTTCTATTGTTTTTTTTCCCGAATAATCTCCCTCTTCTTATTTTTTCCTAACCCCGTCTTCGTTTGTGTTACATATTTTTTCTTCCATGGTACTTATTCATATTTACTTTTCTTAGTTTTGTATTTTCTCAACCCCTCAACAGGCTCTATTTGTCTATTCTTTCCAGCCGTTACTTAATACTTATTTAGCATTAACCTCTTTAGAATGCCTATATCGATAAAACCCAAGCCTATATATATGTTTCCATTTTCTGTTTTCCATTCATGTTTTCACTCATTGCAATGATAAAGAACAAACAAATATGAGTTCTATATTTTATTTTACATATACAATGAATATACAAAGTTATCTACACTGTGAATAGTCTATCCTTCTGACACTATCTTTAATATCATGGTTAGAACCGTGCAGTTGTCCATTACGGGATAGTCTAATCTTTCAAAATCCATAAGGTCTAGTGCTGTAGTCGTCCATGGTAAATCTTTTATCGAACACGATCCTATAGTCTTTGTCTTCCTGTAACGTTAATAATCTTTTCTTATCCCTGGTTATTTTGTAATCGTCTTTTATGGTCCTCACGAAATCCCTGTTGTTTGTGATCATATCCTTTATTGTGCCGTAGTTGATTGTGAGGGAGTTCTTGTAGTTGAGAGTGATTCATCGCACTTTACATATGGTCGTATTTCCTAATCTATCGGGTGTTGCTAATTTTTAGGCATAGTTCTTCGGTCCTCAAGTGACGAACTCTGTAATCTTGTTGTCGGGTACTTCGTCCGTAAGATCTCCCAAGTAGTCTCCTAATTCGGGAATCCATTCTCCAGGTTGAGATGTATAAACAATTGAATCGATATCGGCGTATAGGGCGCGGGTGTTCAACTTCTCCAGAGAACTGTACAACTTCAGTCTTGCCTAGGCGGTTGTATTAGCGGCAATGACTACATTAGTACGTCAAGACTCTTCGACGAACTCGTCTTTATACTGATATCTCATTTCCATCATCTCTTCGCTAACAAAATAGATACCAATGAGGAGAATCTGATCGCTGGTTAACATGTCGAAGTATTCTGCAGGATCACATACGTATTTTATTTGGGGGTAAATTAGATCTTCGACCGAATCTACCCAAGAAGCTATTCAACATTAATTTGGCTAATGCTCGTAGTCCCGAGTTGTTTTTAATATTGTTGTAATCGAGAAGTATGTCTGCCTTTTCATGGTACTCTCTGATGTGGTTATGTTTGTCTTCTTCTGTATGACACCATTCTTGCCAACCACTAGCTTCCTGCTTCATTTTCAAGAAGGTATTCACATACTCGGTAAAGAGTCCTCCTGTCTTGGTTGTTGGGTCGTATTGTTCCTTGTTAAAGTGCAACACTTCGTATATCTGCTGAATTACATAACCATGTTCCATGGCTTTCTTGACTTCGTCTATAACCCACGTTCCGGTCAATGCTCGTTGCTCATCTGTATGCTCAGACGATATTTGTTGATGAGTTTCGGTACAAGTTTTACACCACGTATTGGTTTTCGACGGAAGCACTGGGATGTAGAGTCATCTCGGTGGGATGACTTTACATTTAATGAGTCCTTCGTATTGCTGTATATTCTGGAAGTTCTCCATGATGATCTCAGGATGTCCCACGGGTATTTTTCCGGTCTTGTTGATGGAGGGATACAGTGAGGTGATGTTTGCATACGATATGTCCTGTTTCTGTTCATACAGTTTAAATGCTTCGGTACGTCCACCAAAAAAGACGTCTCTCGGTTCTAAGGGAGACACTATGACATTTTGTTCCACAAATCTTTTCAAGAAGTCGTTTTTTTAACTTCTCGGTCGAACTCACATTCCCATTTGCCAATGTAGGTGTAGCCTTGCTCTTCCAAGAAACGTTTCTTCTCCAAAGTGGGTTGATGAAGATCACCCATAGTCATGCCGTTGACTGGGTTGACTGTACTGGCACTATAACTGTGTAAGCAGCCGTGCCAGAACTTCCCGTTAAACTCCAATACGTATTTCCCGTTTTCGTTCTCGTAGTATCCGTCCACTTTATAGGGTCCGATTTGTTTTTCCCCTCCATTTCTTGCATTTTGTATGTTGACTCCTTCTGTTGCCGATAGGTATTTGATCCATTGCATGGCCTTGATGGAATGATTTTCCTCATGATGGTATCCTTGAGCTGGAATAATACCGATAGTATCAGGTTGGAGAAATTTTTGTCCAAATACTAAGTTGCAAGCGGATGCTATCGTGATACATTGTTGGAATTAATCGATTCCTCCCTGTCCGTCGGTAGCTGTCATCTCTAGGAACAGTTGTCTGAACTTAAATAAGGCTCTTCTCAAGATGTCTACGTCCAAGCGGCAGTGAATCCGGTAAGTGGTCGAGTACGGCAGATTGGTTTTCCTTCCTATTAAATAAATAAGGGAAATATCATTTCTTCAATTCGGTCAATCCAAACATCTTAGGCAGTTCGGCTAAGGCCACGGATAAAAAATTGATTGAGTCTATCATCCGAATGCGACATCCGGGAACTTGGATGTACATGTTCTTGGTTCCGTTTGCTATGATCGTTGGCTTCACTCCTTGCTGATACAAATACCCCAGTACAAGTAATGAGTCGTAGCCTTTGAGGTTGTGTGCGATGACGGTAGCTCCTTTGTTGTTTTCGGATTAAAACCATTTGCAAAACTGTTCGGTGGTATTAGGTCCGACAAATACCAATTAATTTTTTCCACAAGTCTGACAGAAACTGTTTTTATCGACGTTTCGCTTCATGCATGTTAAACAGACTTTGTGTACCACACCCAGATTAGGCTGGTGCTCGGAGGCTCCACACTTCATGGATTTGCAATTGGCGCACTTGCCGTTGTCGTCTGGATTGTGTCCCTGGTTGCATTGTATCATGGTGTCTTGAGTGCATTCGAAGTCGAAGAAAATATAAGTTTGTTTCTTCTGTCCATCCTTGGTATTAGCAGGTAACATGTAGCACTGATGTCCTGATTGGCAGAAATCTTTACAGGTCTGACAGTAAGTGTTTCCACAGGTATGATCTCCATATCTTTTGTTCACGGTTTGTCCACAGATAGTGTACTTGAAGTAGGTAGTGCTAGTCGAGTTTCCCGCTGACGTCTTTGTGTTGTGTAGTTCGAAACTTGTCGACCATTTAAAGTATCGTCCGCACTCGGTACATAGTTTCCAGTCATCTTCGTTTTTATTTGTGAATTTTCCTACATTATTGGCATACGTAGTTGCATATGTGTTCTTTATGATCGAACCCCTTCTGGCAGTCGGTACAGAAGTACACGCGACCAAGAAATGCAGCCATACTAGTAATACCGTTGTAGTGGTTGTTGTGGTAGTATAAATAGATTTTCTTCTCAGCTTTTGGTCCATAATATATGATTCCGTTGAAATGATCGCTGGATATTTCACGTATTTGATGATCCGGTAGAATGGATTGGAATTTTTTGATTTCGTCAATGCCAAACTGTTTTAGAGTTACTCCTGCTCTATCGTGTAGTTCTAAAACCAATTCTTTCTGGGTGTATTTTCCCTGTTTTATAGATTTCCATTGATCGTGTCCTGTAATTTCGGCTATTGCCGTAACGATGGCTGACATAGGTCGTCTTTGTTTTTTATCTGGATAATACATCTTTTTTTCCCTTTAGGAACCTCTCAGTTTCGACATATGTACATCTTTTCTGGTACCACCTACGGGAAGACGGACATGTGTGATCTCGATTTTCAAACTTTCGTCCGATACAAACTGTTCATTGGACTGTAACACTCGTTCAATTTCAACTGTCACCTGACCCTTTTGCATAAACGGTAGTCTGATGGGAAAATCTAAATCTGGGCACTCCATGGTAACTTGTACCAAGTCTTCAATCTGCATGTTCTCAGTCAGCTTCATCAAAATGGAGTTGAATATTTTTGTAAACATTTCAGTATATCTGGAACATTCTGAACGTTCAATTCCTTGAACGTGACTCTGTAATCTGTCGATTCGGTGTTGAATCTAGGTATAATTTTCCGCTTTGTTTAGTTATGGTATAAAACTGTTCGGGTTGAATGATGTCTATGCTGAGTTCACTAGGCATCCCTGCACCAATCTGGTGTTTCTGTTTCAAATGGTGTACAAGTCTGTCATTTCTTCTATACACAAGTCCACACACATTACACTAATGAAGGGTTGGAGTGTTGTGTTTCCTCTCGTGTCTTTTTAAATTGTCCCGGTTAGTAAAAAGTTTTTCACATATTCCGCACGTAAAGGTATTGTTATGTTTATTCTGTCGGTGATGCCCTAACAACTGGCTTTTCTTGACAAAAGTTCCCTGGCAATATTCGCATGTATGCATTTGCAAAGATAATACACAATATGTGTTATTGATTTAATTCTATTTAATTATGTATTATTTATTTCTATTTAATTTTGTATTATTGATTTATTCTGTATTATTGATTACTTATTTGTTCTCATTTAATAATTTTATTGGTCAGTTTATGTAGATTCAAAATACTTCATATTATGTTATTGTTATCTAAATTAATTATATTAATTCACTTACCTTTAATCTGTTTATTTTTAATATATGAAAGGGGAGGTTTGGGTACCCATAAACCGGTTCAACCCTACCACTGGCTATTGCTGGTGCCGGTACCAAGTCCGGCTATCCCGAGTTCCTCTCGTTATTTATGTTTGTCTCTTGTATTCATTATTGTTTTTCTGGTGCAGTTTGCTTGTAAATTATGGCATGTGATTGTAGTTCCTGGCCATTGTAGGTGTTTGCTGTTTTCCTGTTTTTGTAATGATACTATTTTTAAAAAGCAAAAATAAATCATAAGTGCATAATTTTTTCATAGAATGGCTTTTTTTCTAACCCAAACCATATTTTGTGAAAATTTGACATGAATCCAACAGCCAATTAGGGCATCAATCTTCAATTTGAGATTACTCTGAAACCATTTGATAGAAATGAATAATTTTTTGACACAATTTCAAAATAAACATCAATTTTGTTGATTTATTGCTATTGTACATAAAATATAATTTTTTTAAAAATTATTTCAAAACGAGATTTCAACGAGACTGAAACATCAGAAGAATACATCCTTAATTGGCATATGAGCTATTGCTCATTTGATAAATATATTATAGCATCAATCGATGAGTAAGGGGATATACTGGAATATACATATCCGTAAATTATTCTGTCCAATATTTGTAGGGCAAAAATTTTCTATCCTGCCTGAATAAATTTATTTGACATTTAGTGTGCTGCGTACTTGTACTGAGTTGCGAGTTATAAGCATTGTTTTTGTTGCTTCATTGCGATGGGTTTTTTGAAAATTTGATACAAGAGATGTAAGCTTGGCACAACAACATATGCTTATTTCTATTTAAATACTTGGTCATAAATATGGAATTTTCGTAATTTGAAGTTTGGAAGCATTATGTACAAACATATGTGAATAAAAGTATAATATTTTGCTTTAAACATTGTTTTCTAACTGTAAACTACGAAAGTCTCTGATGCTACGAATCTGTTGGACCAATCCTTTAACCCCTTCTAAAACCCGCTTTTTGATGAAAATGGGAGATTTTTAAATCAAATATAGGGTGTACAAATGCAATTTTCGATATCAATCGCACACAAGAATGATTCAACAGATAATTTCAGCGATGTTTAAAGGATAATTTCAATTTTTGAAACTAAACAGCCATTAAATATCTTAAGCATTCTCAGCAAAAAATATTTCATATTTATGATCAAGAGCATATTTCTTCTCAGGCTAATGTTATGTGATATCAGCTGACTTACACTAGTAACAATATGTTTATTTCTTTAATTTCAGCCCAAAGATTCTGTAAAAGCTCTATACCCATATTACAGCTTTAGTTATGCCCCTGGTGTTATACTGGAGGTGTATCATAAAATGTGGATAAAAGTGAGGCTATATGACAGAGAAGTAACAAAAATTCACAGATATAGAGCGCTTAAATTGACAGCAGAGAAATATGAAAATGACGTTATTTACATTATTGAATGTGAAACAAGATGGGTTGGGCAAACTGTGGTTGCCAGGGACGACAGATATAGGTAAAATCTACATTTCATCTATTTCTCATAATTTCTATCGCTACACTTTCGAAGGAAATTTCGGGAATAATGTTGGTTCCTCCTGTCCATTATTCAAGCTTATCTTTTGATTCGAGAATCGGCATTTTTTTCACTTAGAAATGTTATTTTGTTGGTGCATAGACTCTACAAATACACAGGGGTGCCGATTCAATAAATCTGTCCTACCTGTGAGCTTGTGACCAATATATCTTTGATCTCTTCTGTATTATAGGAAACATATTGTCATTAGGGGTGTAACATCGTGTAGTGTTTTGTATTGATATAGAAAAAATGAATCGGTTATTTCTTCTTTGTAAGTTGTAATACACCTTTGGTTAATGGTCTTCCAAATATTTGAATTTTATCTGCACTGAGGAGACATAAGTTGTCGAAATGCCAAAATGCAGAAACTTAATTTACACTAAATTCGGTATTTAATTATTCATTGCAACATCACACATCCAGACCCTTTTCAGACTGGGACACATTTATCAAATCAACTCTTAAGTTAGGAATTTTGATACTGGTAAAAATGAAACAAGAATTTGTCAAACGGAGACACAGTGCCCTGCTCCCAACTGTTTTTAGCAATGCTATAGTTCGTAATCAGTAAAGCAAAAATCCGGTGCAGGCGTATATTAATATGATATTTGAAAATCATATACCCAAATGTTTATTTGTATATAAATATGAAAAAGAAAGGAAATAGGGTAAATGTCAAGGAGACAACATCCCATATCCAGGTTTAAACGACCCAAAACAAAGCATCTAGGGGTCACCGTACGGTCTTCAACACAGTGAGGAACCTCATACCACATATCAAGCCCTAAATGGCCCCAAAAAGGTAAAAAAAGTGATTAAATCAATGGAAAATTTACTTCCTTCACAGAAAATAATCTAAGACCTTTGCGTAAATCTCATGCTATCCCCCTTTTCTGTGATCAGAGGAGCATACTGTTTGCTCATTGGTAAACTTTTTTTAATTTGTTTATTATACCCTATTTTGTATTTATATAAAGTTTGATTACTAGTATGATAGTATATTTCTTTTACAAAAAAGAAACTTAAATCTGTCTGTAAATATAACCTGAGACGGACAGATACACACAAGAGACCAAAAGATGTGAAATTTTATGTCTTACATACGACTTAAATTCTTCTATCATTTGCCGATTTATTATTTTAATTTTCCTGTAGAGTTTCTGCATAGGTTGGTAGATTTGTCAGTGTTTTCCAAACCTATTTAAAGGTGGTTAAAACAACCAATTTAAATTATACAATAACCATCTTTCACAATGAAGACTTTTTGGAATTTTGATTCTGGTTCCATCTTTGGTTATTTTCTGAAAGTTTCAATGACTTAAAAATCTTTCTACAGTTATATATTTTGGCAATTTGTTGGTACCAGAAATAATTTTGATCACTAAAAATAAAAAAAAAATAATAATATGGTTACATTTTTGCATTAATTTCCTGAAACTTTCAGAGACAAGTTATTTTTAGCCATCTGTGACGCATCTCCGGAGAGCAAATGTCATATCCTTGGTTTCATTGTTGTCAACTGCATTGGCAAAACTTGAACCTTGCTTGTGGACACTTTTTAGAGTAAAGATGTTGATATGTGGCGTGCGACTTACTTGTCATGAGAGGTATCATGTGGTATCGTACTTGTAGCATATAGAAAATAACCTTCCACCTAGGATTAAGTTATTAAGTAGTTTGGTGTTCATATTTGGTATGCAACTCTCTTATGATGAACACTTTCTGATAATTCCACATTTGTAAACATTTTGAGTTTTTTGTAAAATATTTTCCTTTCTTCCTGAAGATAGTCTTTAAGTGGTCGAATGTTCATATTTAATATACGACTTCCTTTTGTTTAAAGCTTTCTTTCTATTGCGTATTTTATGATCTTGACCTTCACCAGAGGGCAATGTTTTAACAATTTTCTATACCTATAATCGTTTCTATAATGTAATATACCAAGATTTCCATTTTGAAAAGAAAAGAAAATGGCACATAAACAGCTTGAAAAAATTTTGCATTAATGTCAAATTTTGCTGTTTACCTCATGATATCGGCTTGACACTGTTATTTCGTATAATTAACAAGACTTAAATATCTCGTTACACAAGGACTGAAACCCGTTGAACGGTGGAAATAAGGTTCTTTTATCCTTGGATTACTTTATATCATGACCTAGTAAACATGTCAGATAAACTTTTGTGTTATTTTAGTCAATGACCGAATAAAGATATAAGCTCCGCCCACTCATGAGCGGGACTACTTTTTTGCAATACACATAATGTAAACATTGTGTATTGTGTATGCATTCCTAACAGTGGTAATTGCGTACAAAAGTTCTCGGTGTGATTTTTAAAAGCAAAATCAAAGAAAATTCGATTAAAAAGTATGTGAACTAGTAAATAAACATATATGGTTGTATAATATCTTAAGTATATTCCCGAAACGCTGATTGGTCATACGACGTCACGTGCTGACAGTATTTATTCCATAAGGGGTGATCGTGAAAAATATACAGTCAGTGGCAGCCATTACATGACGTCATCAAGTAAACATCAATACTTCTAGTGCGGATTTCACAAGTTGTTGTATGTTTAATTGACTATCGGTAGGATATAAACATTACACAGTATGTTACTGACCTAATTTGGTATATACACGGTCAGTACATTTTATATTGGGCGAGAGAGTAGCTCGAGTCCCAATATTGAATTTACTTCGATCTCGCCTAATATAAAATTTACTGACCGTGTATACACCATGGTAGGTCACTAACAGACTGTGTAATATATAATATTTATTTCATAATGCACTAGATTTGCTTGTTGCTTTCGGTGCGCCTACATGTAGGCTGTTTATTGCCGTATTTGTTTATAAAAAAATAATACTCGCATTTTTTCATATATTAAATAAAACAATGAAAACAACATTTTGTTCTGCTTTCTTAAATTATATTCTACAAATAATTCACAAACTGCAAATATCTTGCGCTTTATGCCCCCGTCGTCTGCAATTCATAAATATTGTAAATATGGCTGAATCCAAAGACCCCAGTGATCTTGTTCCATACTTTGGTTTAGACTGGTCTCCAATAATTAATATTTTAGAAGATGATGAATTGACATATGCTATAATGCAAATTGATGACCTTGCAAATGTCAATGCTTCTCAAAATGAAGAAAATGCTAGTCAAACTGAGCCTGAACCTAACTCAAATCAGCAAAATTCACATGAAGCCTCAAATTGTCTCAGAAACACAAAACTCAAACACAACAGAAAAAACAATTCTGAACCTATAGATATGATGCCTAATGTTTTGAGTAGTACACAAATTGAAAACATTCTTGCTGAAATCTTGAATAACAGTAGTCAATAGCCTGAAACACAAATGACCCCAAAGGCCGCAGATCCTCAGTTTCCATCTGAATTAATCAATATGAATGAAATTGATGTCCAGCAGTTTATTGACAATCAGGAAAATAAAAATACACTGAAAAAAAAAAAAAAACAAAACAGGATATCAACTTGGTTACTCGCTTTCTAAAAATAAAAAATGAAAATCGGGAAATTCAGTTGATTCCACATACTGAGCTTGACACAATTTTGGCAAATTTCATTTTAACTGTTCGTAAAAGGACGGCGGAGAATATGAGCCAACTATGCTCCATTCCATAATAAGTAGTATTTACAGGAAACTCCGAAGACGCAAATATGGACATATTATAGTTTCACAGAAAGGGAATGATGATCCTTTTAATTTGACAAGGCAAGCTCTGAAAGAAAAACAAAAGCTCCTTAAAAACAGGGAAAGGAAAACAAACCCAGAAGAGCCCAGTCATTGACAGATGAGGAAATCAATCTTCTCTAAAGCAAGAATTTGCTGGTGTCAGAAACGACAGAAGCTATTCTGAACACAGTTTGGATGAATTTGGTTTGAGGGGAGTTCAGAAGCATTATGATCTAAGTATGAAAAAGAAAGGAAATGGGGTAAATGTCAAGGAGATAACATCCCATATATTAGGACCGTAAACGGGAATTTATTTCCCAAACAAAAACTCCATTTCTGTAAATATGAAAAAGAGCATACACCTCAACCACGGGGATACATTTTACTGCATCCACACAGCACTAGATACAAACTCTGTAATAAATATGAAAAAGAAAGGAAATGGGGTAAATGTCAAGGAGACAACATGCCATATATTAGGATCAAAATAGGAAGTTATCTCCCAAACAAAAACTCCATTACTGTAAATATAAAGAGGAGCATACACCTCAAGGTCAGCTATGGTTCATGTGAACATATTATCTAATTTCTCAAACTTCTCATATGCATTTATTCCATATCCTTTCATTGTGAATTTGTACATATATCTGTGAAATAGATCACGAGACTTGAATATCGGTATACTATATGCTTCCTTACACTTCAGAACCATTCGTTTAAAAATGACATCAAGATGAAGAACAGCAATCTGAAATAAAATTGTATTTTGATGTTACTGGTACTCACTCAGTTCTAATTGCGTGAAAAAGATCTTCTTTTTAACATGTCTAACACAATAAGCAGAATATTTTTCGTCGATTTTAATTTTTCACATACACAAAAAAGAACATGAAAATATCATTTCTTTCCAAAAGTTATTTATCTGTAGTCTTTCGGGTCATTATATATCATCTTCTGTTTTTCGCTGTCCGTTTCTGCCAGCATGTTATATTTTTCTAAATAAAGTTTGTTTCCATTTATGTGTATTTAAAACTCGCCATATTAATCATTCTGCGTTTCTACGACTGATCGTCTTTAAAAATTTCCTGATGAATTGAAGCACTGATGCTTTTTATACCCCAACTCGCTAGAGAGGTGGGTATACTTGATTCACCTTGTCCGTCCGTTCGTCCGAAAAAAAATTTCGTCGCATTTTTCTAAGCTTCTACAGGAGGAATTGATTTCAAAATTGGTATGCAGCCTCTATATGGTTAGTTGTATAAAACGTCCCATTTTGAGTCCTGTTGGAAAAGTACTTCCTGTATGACGAAATGTGGACTTATTTACAAAATGTAGTGAAAACATGAATCTTGTGTCGTATTTTTCTTGGCATCTACGAGAGGGATTGATTTCAAAATTAATGTGCAGCTTCTATATGGTTAATTGTAAGGAACAACCCATTTTGATTCCTGTCTGTTGTGTACTTCTTGTTTGACAAAATGTGGACTTAAGTGCAAAATGTGGTGGAAACATGAATTTTTGGTCCAGGGTCCAATGAGTGGGGTATACATGGTTGCCATTCGGCGACATCTCTTGTTTTTCACTGTGTGCATTAATATTCGTCACTTAGTACTACGTCAATTAACATATATGGAATCTACATTTCGGTCCCCAATCACATTTCATTTCACACGTTTCCTAATTTCTATTTCTGCATCAAAGAGGCAAAATATGACATCATAATTCCAAGTTTGATTGTTCCATGACCACATAAGGTTATTCAGAAGTAAATATAATGTCGTTCCAAGACAAAATGCTGATTGTTAGATTTATATCAAAATCTTATTTCAAGACACTGTCTATTATCTGAATTCATGATGGTCTCCCTTAAACCTGAAAATACAAAAATTAAAGTACTTATTTTCTAACAGCATCTAAAATTTAAAAGTAAATTGTATTCATGAAAGTACACTGCAATATCAGTACATTTATGCAAATCAATATATCCATATACATGTACATGTAACATTTTTTTCAGATGTTTTTGATTATACATGTAAAGTAAGCTATAATGAAATAATTCATAAATTCTCATCCATTTTTTTTCCCAAATTTTGGGTGGACAGGATGAGGCAAAATTTGTATTATATATTTTATTAATTTTTGTGAAAAATACTATCATTTAATTAAATTAAATTCACAGTAACTTCGGTATTTAGTTATTTCTTACCACTGGGTCGATGCCACTGCTGGTGGACTGTTAGTCCCCGAGGGTATTCACAAGCCCAGTAGTCAGTACTTCGGTGCTGACCCGAAAGCCGATTCTATTTGGAACCTAACAATATCTAAATTTTTGTAAATTGTGTTGAAAACTAAGGAGTATCTCCCTCATGCAAAGCTCTGTCCTTAGCTGATTTTGGCTTTAAATTTAGATCATATTGACTATTTTGTTCTCTATCAGTTTTTACACATTTTTGAGTTAATGGTCTTCCAAACGTTTTGATTTTATCTGCACTGAAGAGACATAAGTTGTCGAAATGCGCATATGCAGAAATTAAATTCACAGTAACTTCGGTATTTAGTTATTAAAAAGAAATTTAACCGGCCAAAAATAAAAATAAATCTTTTGAGGTGGATGAAATTGAATTGAGGCAGGTGGGAATGAGAATCTTGGATGTTTTTTTATTGTGGCCTAATATCGATATGTTTTTTTAGCCTTAATAATTGGCTGAATCAGTAAATTATTACCGTTATTTTGAAATAAACAATTATATATCAGACATTGTTAGAAGTGTGATCCGTTACTTATTGTTGAAGGCTTGACCATGGTGACTTCAAAATGAAGAGCAACAAAAGCCGAATGTCTCTCAAAAATATTGGTCAGTGATAAGAAAAAGAAATGTCCGAAATGATTTCAATTGATGTAATATACCCTTTTTGCAGATCGTGTGATGTTACACTTCACGCCAAAGGCTCGTCTTTTCCCCCGTTTCTAAGCCTCGTCCATATAAAATCTTTATTCAGAGTCAACACACTAATTTTGTGTGGCAGAGACATTATTTAATATATTTGTAATATATTAATAGTAATTAGTTTTATTATTGTGGATTATTTAAGTTCTGAGTCAACATTTTCTATTCTCTTGTTTCTAAATTCTTTTCTCTATTTGTGGCAGTGAATATGTAATATTCACACTGAGCTGTACTGTAGTTCTCTTATTTCAATAAAAAAAGGTTCTAATTGGTCATTCACTGGATATATAGTTAATGTTTTGGTGATTTTGGCGCTCTTTTTGAAATGTTTTTGTTGGACAGACACAATTGTAAACAAGATGTTGTCGCAACCTACATCTATCACCGCACTCCCTGTTTGACACAGAGAACAGTTGTTATACACCCCGGGCATAATGTTTTTCATTATTTTTTAACTCTACCTATTGATAGTCAATATTGTTACAAAAGAATTGTAGGATATATGGTTGCTAAGTAGAATTCCCCAAAAAAATAAGTGGTCTTTAAGACTTTCAGGAAATTTACCAAAATTTGAATCAATTTTTTTTTAAATTCAATTTATCAAAATGTTCGTCCTAAACTACACAAACATTTTAAGTATGGTTGTTAGGTAGAATTCCAAAAAAAATAGTGGTCTTTGAGACTTTCAGGAAATTTACCAAAGTTGGAGTCAAATATTTTTGAAATCCAATTTATGAAAATGTTCGTCCTAAACTACACAAACATTTTAAGTATAGTTGGTAGATAGAATTCCAAAAATTAGTGGTCTTTGAGACTTTAAATAAATTTACCAAATTGGAATCAAATATTTTTGAAATCCAATTTATGAAAATGTTTGTACTAAACTACCCAAACATTCTAAGTATGGTTGCTAGGAAGAATTCTAAAAAATAAGTGGTCTTTGAGATTCAGGAAATTTACCAAAATTGGACTCAAATATTTTTGAAATCCAATTAATGAAAATGTTCATCCTAAACAACACAAACATTTTAAGTATGGTTGCTAGGTAGAATTCCAAAAATTAAGTGGTCTTTGAGACTTTCAGGGAATTCACCAAAATTGGAATCAAATATTTTTGAAATCCAATTTATGAAAAGTTTGTCGTAAACTATAAAAACATTTTGAGTATGGTTGCTAGGTAGAATTCAAAATAATAAGTGGTTTTCGAGACTTTCAGGAAATTAACCAAATTTGGAATCAAAAATTTTTGAAGTCCAAGTTATGAAAATGTTTATCCTAACTACACAAACATTTTAAGTATGGTTGCTTGGTAGAATTCCAAAAAATAAGGAGTCTTTGAGACTTTCAGGAAATTTACCAAAATTGGAATAAAAAATTTTTGAAATCCAATATTTTAAAATGTTTATCCTAAACTACACAAACAGTTTAAGTATGGTTGCTAGGTAGAATTCCAAAAATAAGTGGTCTTTGAGACTTTCAGGAAATTTACCAAAATTGGAACCACCTTTCAGAGTGCTAAGTTCATAGAATTTTGTTTTTTACCAAACACTTGTCAGAATATAAGATAATATGCCAAAATTAAAAAAAAAAAAATGTGTCTTTGAAATTTTCAGGAAATTTTCCAAAGTTGGAACCGGAACCAAAATTCCAAAAGCTTATTCCAAATAAATAGACTATATGCAACAATTCTGCATAGAGATTTGATCCCTAAATCCAAAAATGTAGGAGGAGTTTGCGTCACATGCCATATGTGTCTAATCCACATCTTTGGGTTTTGTTAAAATTGACATCATGGGGCCTCTTGTTTGCATCAAGACCAATATCAAAAATCGCTTATTGCGAATGTACAAACTATATGCAACAATTCTATAACAAAATTAAATCCCTAAATCAATAAATGTAGGAGGAGTTTGTGTCACATGCCACATGTGTAAAAATTGACACATTCGGGCCTCTTGATTGCATTAAGACCAATATCGAAAATCCGAAAACTTATTGCGCATCTGCAGACAATATGCAACAATTCTACAACAAAATTAAATCCCTAAATGCAAAAATGTAGAAGGAGTTTGAGTCACAAGAAAAGTGTGACGGACGGACGGACAGACGGAGGGTATAACATTATCCCTGAACTTTCTTCGAAAGTGCGGGGATAAAAATGATAAATTAATTCAACAGAAAATTTACACTGAAACTATTATTTTGGATAACAACTTTTTATACTAACAGGTCAGTTACTAATCTTTCTAGACCCTAATATTTCACTATTAGACCCTAATATTTCTCTATTACATGTATTATGATAGTATGAGAGGGTGAAGTTTTGGTGTGAAAGAGAATGAATGAGAATGAATGAAATATAATTTTATAGGAGATAAACAAATTGACTACATAGCTGTATAAATAGCTACTTTTTAAGTAGGAATTCCATATCTTATAGATAGACAATTTCATATGGTTTGAATACATATGGAATACAATGTACATGAAAGCATGGTTGAACTTAATCGAGCTGTCCAAGATTGTTGTGTTTATATTTTTTATAATGTGTATTGAAAGATCGATATATGTAATGAGGGTACTAAGTATTTATTATTGTAATATTATGTTTTGTAGGAATACTTGGTACTGTCTTCTATGTGAAATTTCCAAGAGTTTCTTTTAGATTATATTATAGCCACATTCCTGAAGTTTATCACACACATTAGTGCGAGCTATAAATAGCCATGTTTATAACTTAGACAATTATAGGTGATTATTGATTTTTAAATTATGTACGTGTTATATGTACTACTGTTAAGAAATAAAACGTTTTTAATACATCAATAATAGCATTACGATTGAAACAAATCAGTTATAGTAATACACAAATAAACATAATAATCAGTTGCAGGGGATGTGTCCTTCGGGGGTACTGTTTACACATACGTAGGAGAAATATAGTGTCATTTCGTGAGGAACAAGAGTATAAAATTTTTCCTGCACAATTGCTTTTGTATCAATTTTTGACAAAGCAAGGTAAATAATTACATTCCAGTACGACAACATGTGAAATAAAAATCGGAAACAATTTGTACGAAAATCACCCTGTGCAAGCCTAAAAAACCCACGTGGTTGCGCTGTTATACGTATCAACAACGGAGTACAATAACTTTTCGCGCGGAAATACTGTCGTTTGTAAGAATTGTAGGAACCAATCAACGTTTACAAAATCCGCCACATAGAAGACAAATATTTGTATTTGTGTTGTTTACGTTATTTACGTTTTACATGTCCAAGATGTGCAATCGATGTGCATTACAAAAACTACTTAAGGATTAGTACATTATTTAGACTGATGTGTTAATTGTATGTACATATGGATGTGCTACAATTTGTCATATTTAGTTGTGAATAAAAGGATCTGAATACTAGCCGTTTGAGACATATTAGTTGTTTATTTTTAACTTGTAGCGTAAATGTATTAAATTAGAGTTATTGCCCTTTTGCCGTATTATATGCTTTAATTGTATACGTCTTGTTTGTGTGAGTAAAGTATTTATGAATGTTTTGCATGTTGCAGGGTGTTTCTTTATACTGATTGAATAAACTACGAAACCCTAGCCTTTGTCTGATTATTGACCCTGTTATAATTGTATATATAATAATTACAGTTGCAAATAGCTTGGAAACTAGGGCATGAATCGTTACACTTCAAAAGAAAGCGATTAAATGAGATCTTCCAAAGAAAAAAATCATGCTTTTTAAAGTAACTTTAAGATGATGAACACAATAATAGTGTTGTCCAATTGCTTGTCCCAGCCCAGTAGTCAGTAATTCGATGCTGACCCGAAAACCGTTTCTATTTGGAGCCTTAAAATATCAAAATTTTTGTAAATTTTGTTGAAAACTAAGGAGTATCTCCCTCATACAAAGCTCTGTCCTTAGCCGATTTTGGATTTACATTTAGATCATATTGGTTATTTGTTCTCTTTCAGTTTTTAAACATCTTTGAGTTTATGGTCTTCCAAACGTTTAGATTTTATCTGCACTGAAGAAACATAAGTTGTCGAAATGTGCATATGCAGAATTTAAAAGCACAGTAACTTCGGTATTTAGTCATTTTTTAGATGTACCATGTATTTGTAGAGACTTCGTCTCTTCTGCATTTACGCAATTTTTTTCTATTTTTTTTTTTCTCAAAAATGTCATAAAATATTTCTACTTGTGTCAGTTGGAAGGCTAACAATAAGAAGGGCAATCTTTTTCCGATAATATCGTTCTTAAATGGTATAGGGTGATCAATTCCTGTTGACTTCAACCATGTATCATTCTTCTTTAAGTAAAAAAATTACATATTAGCCTGTTTTCAATGTTATTTAGCTTTCCGTTCAAAGCGCTCTCAAGTATAACTGTAGGACATATGGACGCAAATTGAATAAAAAAAGACAACAAGAAACATCTACAAATAACTAAATACCGAAGTTACTGTGAATTTATTGCCACAATGTACTAGGGAACTGCAAAAGAGAAACACAACTAAAAGACAAAAAAGAAAAACGTTAACAACGAAATGAACTCTCAACAGCCGGAATCGGTACCGTCAGCAGCAAAAAGCTAGCAGTAAAGTTCAGCCTGTTTATGGTTTTCAATTCTCTCCATCCTCTGTAATGTTTCCCTATAGTATCATTAGAAAAACACGATACAGGTAAACTGCTAATTTCTTGACCACATCTTGAAAAGAAAAGAATTAGAGAAAACACAATTTAAAATGTGGTTCGAGTAGTGTTCGGCTCTAATCTACGGCCTAACTGAAGGACCTAGTCTGCTAGTAATACAATATCGCACTACAGAAGATAATTTCAACTCAAATTTTCCCGACGGGTTTGATACAAAATTATGATGTATTTCAGTAGACAGTGTCAGTGACAGCCCAGCATGTCTGTAAAATCTTCATCGCATTTGATCCCAAAGCCAATTCAAGGGATTTATGCACCATTTTGATATCCCATATTACGAAAAGAATGATAGCAAGGACCCAGTTTTACTGTATTCTTACTGTTTCTAGTATTTTAATAACATTTCTGTAAAACTGACAAGAATAAGGATTTCCCAGGATGAGAAATGAATGTTTTAGAAATAAGCTATTTTCCTCACTGATTGTGAGTGACGCCATTTTTTGTTAGAAATTATTCTCATTTTCTATAAAACTTCTTAAATTTAAAAATGCATTAAAGCTGTTTAAGCTTATATTCATTCGAGTCAAGAGTAAAATAAATGGTTGCAGTATGTACCAGTATAAAAATAAAACCCAATAGAATAGAGCAATAGAAAGTCCCTGTCAATAAAAAGGAAATCAGTAAACATGATATTCAAAATCAACCTTTTTACTATAAATTTTAGTTTTTATTTTACCAAAAGTCAATGATGAAAGTTTGATATCGAAAAGGGTAGTGTTTGAAATCCTAGCCAGCTTGATTAAGTTTCAGATTTTGTGGGAAAATGATGTGGAAATAATCTCAAAACTTGGGATTGTTATGTAACAGGAGGGTCCGGTGTCTGCTGTGTCACCGTAACATCGTTTGTACTTTGATATAACTGCTGTTTTGATTAAAAAGTTGATTACCATCTTGAATGTTTTCATTTAGTTGTTATTACCGTAAAGTCCTGTTCGAAACAGGAAGGAAAAAGATCTGCAATGTTAGGTGCACAATTTTTACCCATGAGAATTCCAATGACCTATTGATAAACAATGTTGCCAAAGCTAACATAAAATATAACATGTCCCCGAACAAATTGTAAGTGATTTTAAAAAGTTGTCCTAATTTGAATTTAATCAAACTTTGAGAAAGAGTAGTATAAAGTGTAAAGTGTCGATAGATAAAACTGGTATTTGTACTGGTTGTAATTTAACTTTAACTTCAACTGTAATTTTAACACTACAAAACACCCGAGTTTTTAGGAGTTTTTTTGACAGTATTAATTCAATTAACTCCTTTGTATAAGTACAAATGGCTATATGAATTGATCAGTTATTAGTAGAACAGTAACTCGATGTCGATGTCGATAAAACGATGTTTATTGGGAATTTTGTGAAGCTTCGAAACCCATTGCATAGAAGCCATAAGTTATCTTAAGGTGACACTTGGAGAATTTCCATATCCACGCAATGCTGTTCAGTGACTTTTTTTTCGTCACAATTGGGTCGTATGAAAGTGTTTGACTTAACCAATTCTTTTCATTGGACATGGTTGAGTTGATAAAGTATTTCTTTCAAATGACAAAAAAGTTGTTGAAAGCTTTGCCAACTTGAACAAACACATCTTTTTTACCATTCTTTAGATCCCTATATTTTGACTTAATTCTGGTTAAAGAGAGCTAGAGGGTGACTTATTATGTTTATCTTCATAAAAATTATTCTGTTCGTGACCTTGGTCTAATTTTATCGCTTGTTAGTCCTCACCGTTTGCACTTTATTATGCAATAGTTAATAGTTGATATCATTAGGTGGCGTTGTATCATTAACGGTTGCTACAATGGTCTCATCTATAACTCGACTTTCACTTCTTCTTTTGACTACTTCCTTGGAATATGGCTTTCCATATCAGTTGATTCTAATGCTGATGATGAGAGGTTATTCCTTGGAATGCATGTACTGCATCTTGAAATTTACTGTTCCTTATCAACTTTGGTATTTTAGTTTTTTGAATGCTAATAAAGCTCCAAAAATCTTTTATTGTGGTTCATGTAACTCGCATGTACTATGAAACATTTCATCTTTTAGTGCTTTTTATGTGTACTGTGTTTTATTAGCTCCGGGACCTTATATGTCTTATCAAAGTCAATATTTGTGCTCTGAAAATAGTGTAGTAAAACATGTGTGCCCATCCCATTTAAATAGTGCAAGTAAAAGCAATATATTTGCTCTTTCCTGTATTCAATTTCTGTAACACAGACAATGGCAACTAGTTAATAAGTATGACTATGTGTCATTTTTTCAACAAAACAAAACATACCTAGAAGCTTCTTACGATTTTCTGAAATAAGAATAAGAAATACATTATTAAATATATTTACTTTGTACCTGGATTGATATTTTTCACAACTAGGATTGTTTTACCTGTTATAAGATACGTGCGCAAAACCCAATGTATATTACAAATTACTCTAAATGAAAACCAAATGCCACATGAGCATAATCAATACCAAATAAGAACTACGTTTATTGTTTCAAAACAACTACAATATGTATTTCAAAAATTGGTCTAGTCTAAGGGCCTTATACTAAACATTATGTTAAAATGTATGAAAATTTGTTTGAATTGATTCCCTAGTTTATGATCTAATTTATGTGACTGATGAAATTTTAAATCAAGAGATCTAGGGGTAAAACAGAAAACTCCGGAAGCTCATATTTATCTAAATTTCACTAATGAAAAATTTTGGAATATGGACTAAATGCACAAATACATGGTAGAACCATGCAATGGAACAGCCTTTTTATTCTTTTGTTCCTTATCTAGAAGCCATTACAAAAGGCCTTCAATTAGTCCTAGGCCCATAACTCTGTACTGAATCAACCGACCAAAACAAATTTGAACTTTATACATATCTCATTTAGAAACACTCATATACCAAATATTAAATCAATGTCAAAAGATTAAAGAAAAAAAACTCAATTGTCGGTTTCAGAAAAATGAAAAGTATATGTTTTTGAATGTGCCAATTGTTTTTATGTCGTTATTTGGGTGGGCGATCCTGCAAAGTATGATATGAGTACTTAAAGTTACAAAATGAAGAGCCATCTTTAAGGCTTGTGATGTTAAAGTATGAAGATGAATATATATATTGCTCTAGTTGGTATCATTTTCGGAGGGGTACGTTAAAACAGATGATGAGAATTGATCATGAGTTTCGAGTTTTATTTTACAGAAGACCCGATAATTCAGTAATTTTTATATACTGTGAATGTACTTTCATTCATAGACATCAATTTTCGTGCTTTTAATAAATATCACCAATTTGTGGTCACTTAAATTCATGGTTTGAATTCTATGCATTAAAACACTGTGGAGAAATTGCATTTCGTTGGGAGCTTAGTTTCGTGGTTTAAGTGTACCACAAAATCCACGAAAATTGGTACCCAACGAACAATAGTACTTTTACAGAAGTTTCTAACGTTAATTCCAGTTTATTACGTATATTTCTCAAATCGAAATAGTTTAATTTTCATACTTTAAAGTTCGAGGTTTACCGCAAACTTTAAAAATGTGAAACTTTGACTATCGAGATTTTAGAAATTATTGTAACAAACGAGAAAACAATGTTACAGATTGTTTCTCTAATTCCGACTCAATTTATTGGAAGCAAAGTGATCTCCGTAGTATTCATTCTCTGAACGTTACTACTATCGTTGTTATGTGTATGATTGCGCCATTCTTAAAAGGGATCTTAATGAAATGTTTTAAGACGTTACGCGCGATGTTGGTGATACTTGACATAACGCTTCAAAGACGTTAGAAATAAAAATATAAAAATGACGTTACTCATTAAGATCACCGCCATTCTAATTAATTTCCTGTATAACTTTTGTATAAATGCTTAGTTCTTAGAAAAAAAAATTTTTTTTTTATCTTTATGTACATTCATTTTTGAAGCACTTAACTGACAACGAACAGCAAAATCAAAAATAAACTGATCGTGATTTCAAATGAAAACCCGAGTACATACTGGTATCTTTAGGTCAAAATTTGTCAAATCATACTCAATTCATGAAAGAGGTACTTTCAATTTATTCAAGTAGTGTATCATGAAAGACGTACTGACAATTTATTCAAGTAGAAATTCATGAAAGACGTACAGTTTAGTCAAGTTGTAATTCATTAAAGAGGTACTGACAATTTAATCAAATAGTGATTCATGAAAGAGGTACTGACAATTTGTTCAAATAGTAATTCATGAAAGACGTACTAACAATTTATTCAAATAGTAATTCATGAAAGAGGTACTGACAATTTATTCAAATAGTAATTCTTGAAAGACGTACTAACAATTAATTCAAATAGTAATTCATGAAAGACGTACTGACAATTTATTCAAATAGTAATTCATGAAAGAGCTACTGACATTTTATTCAAATAGTAATTCATGAAAGAGGTACTGACAATTCATTCAAATAGTAATTCAAGAAAGAGGTACTGGCAATTTATTCAAATAGTAATTCATGAAAAAGGGACTGATAATTTATTCAAATATTAATTTATGAAAGAGGAACTGACAATTTATTCAAGTAGTATATCATGAAAGACGTACTGACAATTTATTCAAGTAGAAATTCATGAAAGACGTACAGTTTAGTCAAGTAGTAATTCATGAAAGAGGTACTGACAATTTATTCAAATAGTAATTCATGAAAGAGGTACTGATAATTTATTCAAATAGTAATTCATGAAAGAGGTACTGACAATTTATTCAAATATCGATTCATGAAAGAGATACTGACAATTTATTCATATAGTAATTCATGAAAGAGGTACTGACAATTTATTCAAATATTAATTTATGAAAGAAGAACGGACAATTCATTCAAACAGTGATTCATGAAAGAGCTACTGGCAATTTATTCAAATAGTAATTCATGAAAGAGCTACTGACAATTTATTCAAATAGTAATTCAAGAAAGAGGTACTGACAATTTATTTAAATAGTAATTCATGAGAGAGGTACTGATAATTTATTCAAATAATAATTCTTGTACGAGGAACTGACAATTTATTCCAATAGTAATTCAAGAAAGAGGTATTGACAATTTATTCAAATAGTAATTCATGAAAGAGGTACTGATAATTTATTCAAATATTAATTAATGAAAGAGGTACTGACAATTCATTCAAATAGTAATTCATGAAAGAGGTACTGACAATTTTTTCATATAGTAATTCAAGAAAGAGGTACTGACAATTTATTCAAATAGTAATTCATGAAAGACGTACTGACAATTTATTAAAATATTAATTCATGAAAGAGGTACTGACAATTTATTCAAATAGTAATTCATGAAAATGGTACTGACAATTTATTCAAATATTAATTTATGAAAGAGGAACTGACAATTTATTGAAATAGTAATTTATGAAAAAGCTACTGACAATTTATTCAAATTGTAATTCACGAAAGAGGTACTGACAATTTATTCAAATAATAATTCAGGAAAGAGGTACTGACAATTTATTCAAATAGTATCTCATGAAAGAGGAACTGACAATTTATTCAAATATTAATTCATGAAAGAGGAACTGACAATTTTTTCAAATAGTAATTCATGAAAGAGGAACTGACAATTTATTCAAATAGTAATTCATGAAAGGGGAACTGACAATTTATTCAAATAGTAATTCATGAAAGGGGAACTGACAATTTATTCAAATAGCGAGTCACATTCCAGATGAATCAATTACAGCTAAAATGTCCAAAAAAAAAATACTGAAGTAAGTGTGAATTAAGTTTCTGTGTATGGCCATTTCGACAACTTCTGTCTCATCAGTGCAGATTAAATCTAAACAATTGGAAGACCATGAACTCAACGATGCTTAAAAGTTGAGAGAGCAGTGTTCGTTTTGCTTCACATCAACTACATCATCAGGAAGCCATTATGAATTTCGTGTTGATTTTATGAAATGCGAATCTGGTTTCAATTCGCTAGTTTTTTTTCTTTTCTTTTCTTTTCTTTTTTTTTGGGGGGGATGGGGGTTGTTCATAGAAATTTTTTTTTCGTTCGACTAAAGAAAATTTTATGGATACTGAAAAGATGACAGATAAAAAAATTACAAAATACTGAAACGGTTGCAGCTCTCGCAAAAATATTTTCTTGTAGGCCATGCCAAATTAATAACTAGTTTTTCGGATGATCTTAATGTGTTTTTAGCTCGACAAAACAAAATATTATTACATGTATATTTTCCCGCTCTTAAAATTGAAAAAGCAGTAATTGCATTTTTGTTTTATAAAATATGCTTTTGAAGTGGAACATTGTAGCAAAAAAAAAAATACAAAACGGAAATAATCCAGTTTGATAGCACATTCTCAAATCAAGAAGTTATTTACCAATTCAATTTTTTTTGTATATGTCACAGTCGTTGTCTTAAATTAGGCATTTTGTAAAATGCCTGAAATTTCAGGCATTCTATAAAATGCCTAAATATGACGGACATTTTATATAATGCCTAAAAATCGTCATGCATTTTGTAAAATGACTGAAATTTTTCACTTAAATTATAGAAAGTGCCTAAACTCTTTTAGTCAATTTCTTTAATGAATTCTTTATATTAATATAACTGTATGTCGAAAGAATTAAATTATTTTGTACTTAACAAGTATTGAAAACTTTTTTTTAAATATATGTTCATTTTTGAGTTTCCAATTGACAATGGCAGAAACACAAATTGTTTAAACGTCTGCACAAAAATTTACCAACAAACTTCTTGAGATTTTTGTATCAAGTAACAATCCCAAGATCTCGAAGAGCTGTGCTCAAAAAGTGAAAAAAGTTTCTAAAAGAATGCTGTGGATTATTACTGCAAAGGTAAGATTTTAGTTTGACATAATTATTTTCTGAAACGTATCTTTTTTATGTGCTATGTGTACTTTTAATATGAAATTCAGTAGAGAAAAAGAAAGGACACGGGGAAATGTACAATTGCATGTTAGAGAATGTAAGATCAACTGAAAGTAAAAGAATTATTGAGAACCTAACCGTCAGTCAAAAAATGAACAATCTAGGGACAACGGTAATATCGGAAACACCAAGAAACAAGGACAGCACAGAAAGAAAAACGAAGACACACATACATATGAACAACTCGGACCTAATTAAAACCATGGATAACATCGTGTACTGGTAAACACCTGTATGGCACGCCGTTCTCGTCAAAACTATCAGGAAAGACGTTTGTGTAAAATTACACATCGCGATTTTTTACTTACACACTGAGATTTTTTAAAATGCAATGAGATTTTTAAAATGCACCGATAAATAAAAATATGCACTGAGAATTTTTTTACACACTCAGAATTAATTTTACACACTCAGAAATAAATTTAACACTGTAAAAGATACAATAAGACCACTCCCAATTCGTCAAATAATCCTAACCCTTACCCATAACCCAATCCTTGGATTGTTCTTTTCAGACTGACGGTTCGGTTCTCACACACTACACTACTCTATTATTGTTGTAATTTTTATTTGAGTATTCTCTTAGTATTAGAGTTATTTCCCCTTTCCCAGAACCCTAATCCATAACCCTAACTTATTATTGCAGTACTTTTTATTCTAGTTTTTCTTTAGTGTTAGAGTTATTTCCCTTTCCGTAAACGCTAACCCTAACCAATTGTTGTACTACTTCTAAAACGTCCTTATGTTTTGAGTTATTTCCCTTTTCCATAACCCTTACTCAAGTTCCTATTGCAGAAAACTCAAATTTGGTAATGTTGCTTATGAGTTGATTACAATTGTGAATATACAACTCACGAATTTATTTTGACAGTGCTCGCGTGCTCATTTAACTATATTGCTGCTGCTGCGCCAAATACGACTTAAAATTGCTGGTTGGTTGCATTACGCTGTGACACTTCTGCGCTGCGACGTTTTTCGCTTGCGCTGCGCCGTTTAAGTGCTGTCTTGGCCTGCGTTGTGCCGTAAGCGTTTTGCGCTTGCGCTTCATAGTTTGGGCCTGCATTGCGCTGTTTTTGGCATGCGTTGTGCCGCTTTGCGCTTGCGCTGCTCTGTTCTGTGAAGGGCTCCGCGGTTGTAGTTCCGTTTTGCGCTTGCGCTGCTGTTTTGTCCAGCGCTTCGCGGTTTTAGCGCCGTTTTGCGCGTGTGCTGCTGTACTGTCTAGCGCTCCGCGTTTTTAGCGCCGTTTTTCGCTTGTAGTGCGCTGTTTAATATAAATATAATATGACACAAAACATTAGAACTTATCGACACTGATGTGAACTTTAACACTAAAACACACTATGAAACGTACAATATCAAGATAAGGTGAAACGAAACATTATTTACGCGTACTTGTTGATCAAAACACGATCTGATTCGTTTAATATAAAAAAAATATATAAACTCGTACATAAAATCACAACATAAAACCTACAATATGAACACAAAAATTTATCAACCATTCAAAAAAAACGGAATAACATTAAATGTTTGTTAAAAAGACAACAAAATATGAACTTGTATATGAAAACACGCGCCATGAAACACCAAGATAACGTCAAATCTTGAATTTGACAATAAGGAAAAAAAGATTTAGAATCATGAAGATACCCCGAACTTCATATATCACATGATTATTATCAACAGTACGGTTTAGGGCCGAGTTAGGGCCGATCTTTGCATTAATAGGTCGATATGTCAAAACGGTACTCCATAGCACTTTCAAATTTATACCAATCACTTTCGATGCATCAGTTTGCCCTATATCATATATCTACTTTACGCAAAGTATGGTTAATGGCCGAATTGGGCCGAGTTAGGTCGATTTGGAAATTAAGGCCGATAACTTTTTATCACTATGCCATATCTAAGGTTTGTATATCATATGAACCTATTACTTATATTAAGGATTAAGGCCGATTTCGGGCCGACTAAAGGCTATCTCAAAATGGCAAAGACCTGTTACTACGCAATAGGCCTCATTAAGCTTTCAACAATTATGCTTATCGATTTAAAAGTACACATTTACCTCAAATCCATGTATTACATGTGAACAATACTAATATTAAAAGTAAATGCCGAATAAGGGTCGTTTTATGAACGTTGTCTCGTTAACAGTCGGAGCTAGAGCTTTGAAACATGTGCCAATCGATTTAGTGACCTCGATTTATCCTAGTGTGATATATCAAAGTAGTATCAGGGCAAGGTTCGTGTTCCTTTGGCAACGGATCTGGACATGGATTCGCTATCTGCAATTGCCCGTATACTACTTTGACAAACCCCTGATTTTTCAGTGTTATTTTACTCAATTATGACATATGATATATCAAACTAGGGTAAATCGAGGTCACTAAGGACCGACCATTTAACCTGAAAAGGGGTGGGGGGGCTATGGTGTTTTTCAAAAAAAAAATTCTGAATCCGATTTTGAGTGAAAACTATTTTTGCTGCGAAATTGATGAAAAAAAATATTCTGTAGGAGGTTTTCTGCCCCAAAAAATAATGCTTCGTTTGGAAAAAAAAAATTTAATATACATTCTTAAAAAATAAATATTTTTTTCGTGCGAAGCGAAAAAAAATTTCTGTCCAAAAAAAAAAAATAACTATAACCCCCTTTCAATTTAAATGGTCGGTCCCTAAATCGATTAGTACCTGTTTTAAAGCCCTAGCTCCGAGTGTTAAAGAGTAATCAGTCATATAACGGCCCTAATTCGGCCTTAACTTTTAATATTAACATTATTCACATATAATACATGTATATGGATTTGAGGTAAATGTGAACTTTTAAATCGATAAGCATAATTGTTGAAAGCTTAATGAGGCTTATTTCGTAGTAATCAGCCTTTGCCATTTTGAGATCGGCCTTAGTCGGCCTTAAATCGGCCTTAGTCGGCCTTAAATCGGCCTAAATCCTTTATATAAGTAATAGGTTCATATGATAGACCAAACTAATTTAAATCAACGCATCTTAAGTCATTAGTATAAGTTTTAAAGTGCTATGGCTGTCACTGTCAAAATATATTCGTTGTATCTTCGCAATTGTAATCAACTCATAAGCAACATTACTAAATCGCGAATTTTCTCCAATAGGTTAGGGTTATGGAAAAGGGAAATAACTAAAAAAATAAGGACGTATTAGAAGTAGTACAACAATTGGTTAGGGTTAGCGTTTACGGAAAGGGAAATAACTCTAACACTAAAGAAAAACTAGAATAAAAAGTACTGCAATAATAAGTTAGGGTTATGCAATAGGGCTCTGGGAAAGAAGAAGCAACTCTAATGCTAAGAGAATACTCAAATACAAAGCACAACAATAATAGGTTAGGTTTATGGGTAAGGGTTAGGATTATGGGAAAGTAAAAATAACCCAAATACTAAGGGAATGCTCAAATAAAACGTACTTCAATAAGAGGTTAGGGTTAGGGGTTAGAGTTAGGATTATGGGAAGGGGGAAATAACTCTGATACTAATACTCGAATAAAAAGTACTACAATAATAGGCTAACGTTAGTGATTTTTAGGGTAGGGTTAGGGGGTAGAGTTAATTTAAAGGCGAGACCAGTGACCACACCTTTAGTAGGTGAGCTCAAAAATTAAGGCGAGAGACACGCACGAGGTTTGTACAGAACTAGGGCGAGACAATAACTAATGGCGAGACACACGTGATGAGGTCAATGTTACAAAAGTACATCAACACCTCGACAAATGCCAATTAACCTGTGCCACTATACTACTCTTGGCCAATAGTCCTTCCAATACTCAAACAGAATATACAGTACTGTGCAAGGTAGCCCTTACAGAAAAAAAAAGATCAGTCACCCTTCACCCGTTCGTCAGGTAGCAGTCAGCGGTCAGTCAGCGATCAGTTAATTAACGTGACGACTTGTTATTCGTCCAACTCGTCAATTGACGAGAAACGTGACGGATGACAAGAACTCTATTCGTCCAACTCGCGTCCAGATACGTTCATTTATCACATGATATCTCGGGTTAAAGATTTTGCAAAATATAGATTCGTTTCACTCAGTGCATGCATACACGATCGGTATATCACCGCAACAGATCAATCTTGTTGCTTTTAATAAATAATTGCTTATCATATATTTTTTTCATTTTCAGGGAGTATTTAATCAAATAAAGTTCGAAAGGAACTGCTACATTGACGGGTGTTATTCATCAAAATGTGCCATTGTTATCGAGTTTTAAACAAAATAATGTGTAAAGGGAATATTTCTCTCTGATCGGTGCATTTGTAATGACTAAAAGTTTTACAAGTCAGTTTTAATTATTTATTTTTGGACATATTGGAATTTTAAACAAACTGATGTGTATAACACAATTTTGCACTGACTAGTAGATTTGCAATGACTCAAATGAAGATTTATAAGTGTTTTTTTTTACCAAAATTGTTCTTGAACAAAATAATGTGTAAAATGAAAGTTTTGCACTAACCAGTGCATTTTTATGACTAAAATGAACATTTACCAGTGATCTTTAATGTTATTTTTTTTCATTTTCATGAAATTTTGAACAAAATAATGTGTAAAAGGAAAGTTTCGCACTGACCAGTGTATATGTAATGACTAAAATGTAGATTCATTAGTAATTTTTAAATCACATTTTTTAATTTTCATGAATTTTTTAACAGAATAGTGTGGAAAAGGAAAGTTTCGCACTGACCGGTGTATTTGTAATGACTAAAATAAAGAATCATAAGTATTTTTTATCACATTTTCTAAAATTTCGTAGAATTTTTAACAAAATAATGTGTAAAAGGTAGTTTCACACTGACAGGTGTATATGTAATGACTAAAATGAAGATTTATAAGTAATCTTTTTATCACATTTTTTCATTTTCATGAAATTTTTAACAAAATAATGTGCAAAAGGAAAGTTTCGCATTGACCAGTGTATATGTAATGACTAAAATGTAGATTCATAAATAACTTTTTTATTACATTTTTTTCATTTTCATGAAATTTTAAACAGAATAATGTGCGAAAGGAAAGATTCGCATTGACCCGTGTATTTGTAATGACTTAAATGTAGATTCATAAGTAATTGTTTATTACATTTTTTCATTTTCATGAAATTTTTAACAAAATTCAAAAATACCGAAGTTGCAGAAAAAAAACAGTAAATTTTGTTATGCTGTACACGTGTTTCAAGGAGTAACCTCTCATCAGAAGCATTAAAACCAAATAATATGGAAAGCCATAATCCAAAAGTAGTAAAAAAAGAAGTACTCATTACCAAATAACATCGAAATAGGAGGCCAAATCCAGTACCAAGGACATCTACCGAGTGCCATACAAGGAATGAAGCCTTAGTATTTTTAAGGGGTTTGAATTTTGATAAAAACAGTAAATTTCTATAAAACGCAAGGTAAATTTTTCATGTCAGACAAGTCTGACTATTGGGCTAGTGAATACGCTCGGGGACCTCTGGTCCACCAGCAGTGGCATCGACCCAATGGTTTCAAAATTCAAAAATACTGAAGTTGCAGAAAAAAACAGTAAATTTTGTTATGCTGTACACGTGTTTCAAGGAGTAACCTCTCATCAGAAGCATTTAAACCAAATAACATGGAAAGACATAATCCAAAAGTAGTAAAAAAAAGAAGTACTCATTACCAAATAAAATCGAAATAGGAGGCCAAATCCAGTACCAAGGACATATAATGTGCAAAAGGAAAGTTTCACATTGACCGGTGTATATGTCATGACTAAAATGTAGATTCATAAGTAAATTTTTTATCAATTTTTTTCATTTTCATGAAATTTTTAACACAATAATGTGGAAAAGGAAATTTTCGCACTGACCGGTGTATTTGTAATGACTAAAATAAAGAATCATAAGTATTTTTTCACATTTTTTTTTTAATTTTCGTGGAATTTTTAACAAAATAATGTGTAAAAGGAAAGTTTCGCACTGAAAGGTGTATATCTAATGACTAAAATGTAGATTCATAAGTAATTTTTTATTACATTTTTTTCATTTTCATGAAATATTTAACAAAATAATGTGCAAAAGGAAAGTTTCACATTGACCGGTGTATATGTAATGACTAAAATGTCGATTCATAAGTAATTTTTTTATCACATTTTTTCATTTTCATGAAATTTTTAACAGAATAATGTGCGAAAGGAAAGTTTCGCATTGACCCATGTATTTGTAATGACTTAAACGAAGAATCATAAGTAATTTTCTATCACATTTTTTCATTTTCATGGAATTTTTTACAAAATAATATGTAAAGGGAAAGTTCCGGACCGGTACATTTGTAATTACTAAAATTATGTGATTAAAATTGATTGCTATTTTTTTTATCATTTTCTGCATTTTGGTGGAGTTCTTAATAAAATAAAGGAAATTTAAGTATTGATTTTCAATTTATGTATTCTTTTTAAATCAAATTAAAGCATTGGGATGTTCCCAGTCACTGTCAATGTTAATTTTGTATAAAACCGTTATCACGACTGAATTTCATTTCGTTTCATTTGAAAATTTCAATTATCTATTAATCTTTTGATTATTTTGCATATCATTAAAAGACGAGTCCTCTCTCGTCAATTGAGTATCTCCCTCATGAAAAGCTCTGTCCTTAGCTGATTTTGGCTCCACATTTAGATCATATTGGTTATTTGTTCTCTATCAGTTTTTAAACATCTTTGAGTTTATGGTCTTCCAAACGTTTAGATTTTATCTGCACTGAAGAGACATAAGTTGTCGAAATGCCCATATGCAGAATTTAAATTCACAGTAACTTCGGTATTTAGTTATTTGTTACCACTGGGTCGATGCCGCTGCTGGTGGACTGTTAGTCCCCGAGGGTATTCACCAGCCCAGTAGTCAGTACTTCGGTGCTGACCCGAAAACCGATTGTATTTGGAACCTTACAATATCTAAATTTTGTAAATTTTGTTGAAAACTAAGGAGTATCTCCCTCATGCAAAGTTCTGTCCTTAGCTGATTTTGGCTCCACATTCGTTTCGCGTTCATCAAACGGTAAGGGCTACGTTGCACAGTACTGTACAGTAATTTGCATGTTATTTTGGCTGACGATGGAACCCCAAGAATAAATTGCAACCAAGTTTAGTTCCATATCATCTTGGGGTCTTAGATGAAAGATTTCTGAACTTTCCCTTAGGTTCCTATGTATAACTATGTATCAGCCCTGGTATCATACCTCGACTCATGTCAGTCCTCGGCTAATGCCTCTGGACCGATATGACAGTCTCGGGATTATATAAGGGCCGATATGGTAAAGAGCATGTTGTAATCTATATTTATCGCATATGCAACAGTCTATGTAAACGCATAAATATGTGATATAATTTTATACACTCAACCTTGAAAATAAGAAATTCAAAAGTACATGATGTGTAAATGAACTCCTCTAATTTGTTTGGTAATTTCTAATTCACGTATAGTGTCCAAGTACATATGAACTATCCCAGAGGCTAATATTTACCATGCAAATTTGCTCTAAAAATTGTTATCGATTTCCCGAAAATTTTTCGCATTTCTCATATTGAAAAGAAAAATCATTTATTGGCAACCTAGCTAAACTTTCGGCATGAGGTGGAAGTTTCATTTCTAATATGTTTACAAAAAGGGGTATACTTCATTGGATTCGGTATTCTGCAAGAGCTTTAAGCTTTTCTTGCTGAAATGATTAGTTTTGAAACTGTTGTAAGACTTCCCGTGGAAGTCTAATTTCAAGTAAAAAATCGAAAGACTTTTGTAATCATAACAGTAATTTCTGTTTATTGTGCACAATATGTTAAATATATTATCTATAAAAAATGAATTAAAATAAGTTTAATCCACATTATGTCTTCTGTGTAGATGAGTCTGCTCGTTGATGAATCTGCTCGTGGATCCAATGCTGTCAAACCCCACTCAACATAATGAATACTCAACGTAACAAAATGACTCAACATAATGAATACTCAACGTAACGCAAAGAATATGTAACAAAACAAAATGATGAATCAACAAAACAAAAAGCTTCTTTTCACAACAAAAGACAATTTAACATAACAAAATTGCTTTTTAACATGACAAAATCAAAATGTAACAAAACAAAATGATGAATCATCATAACGAAAAGTTATCTGGCACAATAAATAACTAAATACCGAGGTCACTGTAAGTTTAAATGACCATTTAACACAACAAAATGATAAGTTAATTTTACTCAACAAAATGGTGACCCAACATATTAAAATAATAAACTAAGATAATGGAATATTCAGTTTACAAAACAAGAATTATGATATGAACAAAATGATGAATCAACACAACCAAAAGCATTTTTACACAACAAAATGAAAAGCTAACACAACAAAATTACAATTTATCATAACAAGAAGAGAACTTAACACAACAAAATAATAAAATAACAAAACAAGACGGCGATTTAACACAACAAAATTATAAGTTAACATCACAAGATGGCAATTTAACACAACAAGAAGACAATTTAACACAACAAGAAGACAATTTAACACAACAAAATGATAAATCAACATAACATATAAAGTAGACAGAACAAAATAAATTATATGAACATATGACAGCTATGGTGTTCCATATAAATTGATATGTTATGCCGATTTGTGCATTGAATGTGCATCTATACGTTCACTTGTGATATAACTTTTATGATTATGCATCCATGGTAAACAACCCAAAAAGTAATATTTCTACCTCATTTAAACGAGAGCTCAATTTCTATTGTTCTATTTTTATAACTTCACCGCCTGTGTTGTTTCATGCAACTTAGGTCTACCCGTATTGAAAAACTGCTAGAAAGTGATTACATCTTCACATACAAAACTCGATTTCATTATGAAATAAGCACAGACTTATTCCACAAGTTTTATAAACATTTTCCCGCTATTACTGGCGAAACGCTGGAAAATTCTCGTATAAACTCTTTATACGACTGAGCACACCCTACTAAAAACTACCACGTTATATATATATACATATTCAAATGTAATGGGAAGTGATTTACAGACCTTAAATCTTTATACCAATATGAAGAATGAAAGAATATGGAGTGAATGTACATGTCACAAACACGCACACGATACATAGAAAACTTCAGTTAATCAAGAACAGGGCTTTTATTCCTGTCAATATCTTGATGTCGCCTGAGGGTCTTCAACCACAGGTGAACAATATTCATCCCAGTAGTATATAAGAGGTTTTCAGGTCGGATTTGAGGTGGTGGTGCTGTGATGGTGCCGGAAGTGACGTCACCGGAAGTCGTGTGACCGGAAGCGGAAGTCACGTGACCGGATGTATGACATGTCAGTATTGCGCATGCGCAAGAAAAAGTGGGAATTCCCTTAAAATCTTTATAGAAAGGGGGAAACCACCTATATACTATTTGGGGTAACCCTTAATTTTTGAGTATTGTTCGCGTATTTTCGTGCTGTTGTGATATCGTACTAGGGTAAATCGGGGTCATTAGTCTATAATCTCTTCTTTGATGGATAAATAGTTATCTCTTCTGTTCTCTTATAATTCTAAAATCATCGGTAACGGTCTTCACATCGTCTCTTTTATTAGTGACCATATGTTTTATCGTATCAAAGTTAATGGTCAGAGAGTTCATGTAGTTAAGGCTGACTCCTCGCACTTAAGATATGCTGGTATTCGTGTTCTTATCGGGTCTGACTAACTTGTAAGCGTAGTTTTTGGGTCCTCCAGTAACAGTTAAACTCTGTAATAGTGTTATCAGGTACTTCATCCGTGAGATCTCCTAAGTAGTCTCCTAATTCGGGTTTCCATTCTCCTGGTTAAGATGTATAAACAATAGAATCGGTATCGGCGTATATGACTCGCCTGTCCAACTTCATGAAATAACTGTACGGGCTTGAGCGGTTGTATAAGCAGCAATGACGACATTAGTACGCCCGGGGTCTTCCACAAACTCTTCTTTATACTGGTATCTAAATTCCACCATCTCATCATTGACGGGATAAACACTCATGATGATAATTTGGTCACTGGTAAACATATCGAAATAGTCCACAGGTTCACTCACATATTTGATTTCGGGTAAGTTGCTTCTCTGTACGAGTTTTCCCCAAAGGCTATTTAACATGAGTTTAGCTAATGATCTTAACCCAGGATTTTTCTTAATGTTCACTATTGATAAACATTTTGACTGCTTTTACCAGAGTCAGTCGTTTTTGGACTGAGAAAGTTTGAACAACGTTGAGATTGACTGACCTTTGTTGATTCTACGCTGATCAGTCTTTTTTTTTCAACACTAGTTTTGACTGACAATGTCTGATCAGAGTTGAGCCAACTCACTTCAGTCAATCTCAGTGTTTACCTGTGTTGTAAAAGTCTGTGCAGTGTTGAGCCAAAAATGGTCAGTCATTCTCAACACTACCTGTGTTGTAAATGACTGATATTTGTTGAGAATGTCTGTCCAGTGTTGAGTCAACGCTGACCAGTCATTCTAAACGCTACCTGTGTTGTAAAAGACTGATCTGTTTTGAAAATGACTGACCAGCGTTTACTCAACGTTGGACAGACATTTTCAATACGGGTCAGTCTGTTTTTGATATTTTGATATTTTGACGACCCCTATGCATTTTATACTGAAAATTCGTGTACATGTAGCTTGTTTGGTAACATGAATTTTCGGATGTCCCCATTTTCTTCGTATGATATACGTATAACCCTGTAACAAGCTAATGCAGGACTTTCGAGTGAAATGTTTGTGACCGA
>MJUU01066704.1:37815-98429 GCA_002080025.1 Modiolus philippinarum
AAAAAAAAAAATAAAATAAAATAAAATAAAATAATTTGAAGCGGCGATGGTGGGTAAGAATAGAAATATTTCATTGACGAATCAAGGGGAGATAGGGTCGAGCAGTTGGGACAGCCTTTTCTGAAAATATTTTAAAGTAAACAAAGCAATTACCGATATTTTTTAAAGAAGTGATATTGTCAATCAGGCACGAGATAATTTACATTTTAATTGTACTTGTATTGAGGGAGTAAAAGGGAATGCCATGTCGTGGTTTATAAAAGCATATGTATTTAAAATAAAGTTAATTCTGTCAGAGACATGTGTCCCTGATTCTATAAAGGTCTATAAATGTTGCGTAGGAAGAGTTAAGGGAGACTGGGAGCCTTGACGTTGCGAAAAAAGGGGAAAAGGGGCGAGAAAAGCAGAAGAGAAAGTGAAGGGGAGACCAAAAGAAAGGAGACAAAGGCGGGAGAAAGGAGCAAGGGACAGGTGAAAGGAGAAAACATCCCTGTCTGCCCCTCATACATGTCAAGACAAACAAATATAAAGAAATTAAATAATAAACAGTCCAAAGAAGCATACTTTTATAATGTCAGAGCAATACTAAACAATTTAAATCAAACTGTTTGGCAATGTATTTTTCTTTTGCAAGTTTTTTTTAGTATGGAATAATACACATATTTATTAATAAATTATTAAATTATAGCTTGTTTCTTAGACATAGTAGGAATATTTTTTGGCTTTTTGTTGTTCGAAGACTTATTAGAGAATTTTATGAATCTTATAAATGAACATTCAAACGTTTCAGTATTGAATTTATAAAACGATTATCTTTATCAGAAATAATCATGTGGTGACCGTGGAAAACGCCGAACACAGTCTAAAATATGCCTCCTTTTAGTATAAAATACAAAATATAGCACAAAGGACAGCACATAAAGTAACACAGGTATCCCGACACAGATCCTTCCGGAGCTCTGCACGATGGAGATATCATTTTTTTTATTTAGAATTTGCAAGTTTTCAAATAAAATAGGTTTTACAGGGAAATAAAATATGAGTGATCAAAAAGCAAAATTTGTGGGAAAAGATTCTGTAATTTAACAAATCAATAAATAAGAAAAGGCATTTTAAATTGACACTGAAGCTGTCGTCATATTGCCCTATCAAATCGATTTTGACGAAAAAGGTGAAAAGAATTGCACAAACCATGCGCCGACGAATAGATTTGGTGCACACACGTAGGTGCACATTTAGTTGCGCAAATTAGAAATTTTTAAGTTTATTAAGCACCAGATAAGGCGTACTTTACAGCAGATATTCCGTTGTATACAATGACATAATTAGAAAATGTTCGAAATTTTAGAATCAATTTTGACGTGTCTACTAAACTTAATTTGATTCTTATAACAATAACACTGAAAGAAGGAGAAATAGGTATGGCCATTTAGCCGTGAATTTTTTTTTACATATTGGGCTATTTTCAATGTTGTCGAAAATCGTGTAAGGTGGTCCTTGGTACGTGTATTCATCAATATATATTTCATCACACTCGCATGTATTCTGGCATATTAGGGACCGACCATTTAACCTGAAAGGGGGGCTATGGTTTTTTTCTGGATAGAATTTTTATTTTTAATTTGTTTATGTTTTTCACGTGTAACAACAAAATATTTTTTTTTTCAAAATTAACATTATTTTTTGTGGCAGAAAGACTCCTTCAGAAAATTTGTTTTCATCATTTTGGCAGCCATAATGTTTTTTCACATAAAATCAGCTCCAAAATATTTGTTAGAAAAAAAATCCATAGCCCCCCCCCCCCCTTTTCAAGTTAAATGGTCGGTCCCTTAGCAGTCGAACATTGCTGCAAATGACCCTTTGTGTTCATTTAAGCTTTTTAAAAGTGTATAAAAGTTTGCCCTTCAAAGTAGCAATCAGTTTAGTTTGGTTCTTGAATGCTATGCAGCAAATTCTAACAAAACCCTACAAAAATTGTCAAAATCTTCAAAACTTTCATCCAATGATGAATCGTTATCTACATTACAGGTATGAAATGCACTTGAATTGATTTGGTAAAGATGTTGTATATAAAATAACCCGTTTAAACCGTTTGGAGAAGATTTGATGCATTCACAAAATTGGTATGCTGAATGAAATAAATACAAGGAAAAGTGACCATACCTTTTTATGTAGATTAAGTGAACATTTCAAAGAACGCATGATCGTTTTATTGCATATCTTTCAATAGACGCCTCTATATTTCTATATACGATCTAAGAGGAATCTGGTACCAGAAGGTATTCTTGCTAGGTTCATACATTTGCTCGTCATATGGGGTTTACCCTTTATACGGGCACTTTTAATGTAAGCAGAGAATTGTGTCGGTTAACTCGAAAGCTCTGCATTATTCATAGATATGTATTCACTTAATATATGATGTCATTTACTTTCAGTTTCTCTTAAATACATGAAAATCTTTCATTAAAGAATCTTGTTTCCGGCTTAAATTCTAACAACATAATGCAAATCTGCATTGGAATGCTGTTATTTGTGTATTTTTTGCGACATTGTTTCAAATACATTTCATATTTTTTTTCATCTTATTCTAAACCTGGTGACCAAAACGGTCAGTTTGAATTATTTTTTTTACTCTGTCTGTTGCTTGTTTATATAATGCACTTTATCAATTGGAGGAAATGGAATTAGAATTTCCCGACATGATTTATATAACAAGTGTATTTGAGATATCTTAATATTTTTCTGATAGTAAGTTCAGCGTAATGGTGAGTCCTTTGCAAATACTTGCACAACTGCTCAGCCTCCTGAGCTGTAAGTTATAAATATTTATAATTGTATCAAGATGCCAATACATAAGTCTCCCAAACGAACTCCTAAAATCAGACTTCAGAAATAGAAATCAATTCTTACATGCCATCTTCCTTAAACTGCATTGAGCACTTTGAGTTTTCCCGCCTTTTTTCCAGTTGTTGACAAAGGTCACCATTTTTATAGATTAAATAAAGTTTAAAGTCCATGGAGTAATATATCATGACGAGAACAAGTTAATCAATTCATAAGAAATATAAGTAAAGTAAGAAAGAATTAAAGGTTGAATGGACAACCAGGGCAACGAGTTTTGATTGCCACTTGAAAAAAGCGAAATAGGTAGGGGTAAGAAATTTAGCCCACTGTGGTCTTTATATGGCGGTTCTCCACAGATTGTTTGCAGTCAGGGTTTCAGTATTATGATCTGACTACCTCTCATAGACAAGGCATTCCCCTATCCACTACTTGAAGACGCGCCCGATAGCTCTGTAGCCGGAGCCCCTGAAAACCGATCCATGTACCGGGGACACCTTGACTTACTGGTTGAAACCAATACCCAATACTAGTAAACTATACGACCTTTCTGTAAAGGTTCTGAATACTTTTGATTTTCCTGCATTTTTGCTGTTTCTATTGCAACAGTCGCAGCTTTGATTTTTCTTTAGACTAAAAACGTATTCCCCGCATGCTATATAACCTTTCTGTATGCTTTCATACAATTCTGAGCACTTTTGAATTTCCCGCCTTTTTATCTTTTCTATGGCAACGATCGAAATTTTGAATTTTTTACAATAAAACAAATTTCCTGAATGCTATACAACCTTTCTGTAAGTTTTCATACAGTTCCGAGCATTTTGAATTTTTCCACCTTTTTAGCTCACCTGGCTAGAGCCAGGGTTAGCTTTTGCCATCACTTTTCGTCCGTCGTCCGTCCGTCCGTCCGTCGTCCGTCGTCCGTCCGGCGTAAACTTTTCATTCAAAGACCTTCTTCTCTGAAACTACTGGGCCAATTGAAACCAAACTTGGCCACAATGGTCCTTAGATGGTCCCCTGCAAAAAACTTGTTTTTCAGATCCTTGCTATATCCAAGATGGCCGCCAGCGGGGATCATAGTTTTAACATTGGACCCTATGGGAAAAGACTTTCGAAGATCTTCTCCTCAGAAACTACTGAGCCAATTGAAACCAAACTTGGCCACAATAGTCCTTAGATGGTCCCCTGCAAAAAAGATTTTTTTTTCAGATCCGCGCTATATCCAAGATGGCCGCCAGCGGGGATCATAGTTTTAACATTGGACCCTATGGAAAAAAAAAACTTTCAAAGATCTTCTCCTCTGAAACTACGCAGCCAATTGAAACCAAACTTGGCCTCAATAGTCCTTAGATGGTCCCCTGCAGGACAGTTGTTTTTCAGATCTGCGCTATATCCAAGATGGCCGCCAGCGGGGATCATAGTTTTAACATTGGACCCTATGGAAAAAGACATTCAAAGATCTTCTCCTCTGAAACTACTGGGCCAATTGAAACCAAACTTGGCCACAATAGTCCTTAGATGGTNGCGCTATATCCAAGATGGCCGCCAGCGGGGATCATAGTTTTAACATTGGACCCTATGGGAAAATACTTTCAAAGATCTTCTCCTCAGAAACTACTGAGCCAATTAAAGCCAAACTTGGCCACAATAGTCCTTAGATGGTCCCCTGCAAAAAAGTTGTTTTTCAGATCCGCGCTATATCCAAGATGGCCGCCAGCGGGATCATAGTTTTAACATTGGACCCTATGGGAAAAGACATTCAAAGATCTTCTCCTCTGAAACTACTGCACCAATTGGATCCTAACTTGGCCAAAAGAACTGCACCCAATTCAAAATATCTGCTTGTCTGGAACATAGTTTAATTTATGGTAATATAACATCAATGTCTATTAACAAATTTGAAAATAATGCCCTTAAAACATTGGGACTATTTTAACAGCATATGTCAGCCGTGGCCCAGGTGAGCGAGACAGGCTTTTGAGAGCCTCTTGTTTGTCGTTCCTATGACAACGGTCGCCATTTAAGTTTTTTAAAAATAAAACCCAATTTCCTGTATGTTATGTAACCTTTCTGTTAGTTTTCATGCAGTTCCGAACATTTTGAATTTTCCCGCCTTTTTGTCGTTTCTATGGCAACGGTTGCCATTTAAGTTTTTTAAACTTGAAGCAAATTCTCTGTATGATACACCCCCTTTCTGTAAAATTTCATGCAGTTCTGAGCATTTTTAATTTCTCTGCCTTTTTGCCGTTTCTATAGCAACGTTGCCATTTTCAAAATCCATATACCTTCTTGCACAACAAGACACTGGTATATATGTTGCTGCTAAGTTTCATTCAAATCTGATACGTAATCACCGAGATCTGCCCCGGACAAATCGTCAAACAATTTTGTCAATTTCCTGCATTTTCTGCCGTTTTCAAAGCAATGGTGTCATTTTGAAAATCATTGGACCTTGTTGCACAACTATTTATTGCAATATATGTTCCTGTTAAGTTTCGTTTAGATCTGATATGTGGTCTCCCAGATCTACCCAGGACAAATCGTTAAGCAATTTTGTTAATTTCCCACCTTTTTGTTGTTTCCATGTCAAAGGCGACATTTTGAAAATCCATAGACCTTCTTGCACAACTAAACATTTTTGTATTTATGTTCCTGCTAAGTCTTATTCAGATCTGATGCATGTTTTACTCTTCGTGATCTGCCCCGGAAAAATTTTTCCAAAATTTGTCGATTTTCCTCATCATTTTGCCGTTGCCATGGCAACGGTGATATTTTTGAAGTTCATAGAGCGTCCAGCACAACTGCACTTTGGTATCCATGTTCATGTTATCGGATGAGAGATCTCCGAGATCTGGCCCGTACAAATTCCGATGCGGAATGAATAATAATGCAAAGTTACAGCTGTGTTCGAGAGGCGAAACACAAAAGTATCCCAAACAAATCCCCATATAAGATTTTTGGGCAATTTCAGGCCCTCTTAAAAACAATTTCAGCAGGGGTTCTCACCTAAAATACATAAAATGGAAATAAAAACACTAGAGGCTCAGAGTTTGAGCCTGTAGCGTTCACCTGTCAAAATGCTTCTATACCATACATGACTAAAAAAATGTTTCCTTACCAATGGGGTCAAATGTTTAGCTATGTTCTTCTTAGCACCCATGTTGTTTGTCTGATCCTATTGAAATGAATAAGTTTTGCAAAGGATCTTCTATACATTTCAGATATGCTGGCGGCCATGTTTTCTCACAGATCGAAAAAATTTCGGCAAACTAAGAAAAGGACCTTCCATACATCATTCCTGTAAAGTTTGGTTCAATTTGCTTCAGTACCTTCAGAGGAGATAGTCAATATATGCTTTTTCCATAGGGTTCCATGTAAAAGTATGTCCTGCTTTGGCGGCCATGTTTTTTCGCGGATCGAAAAAAAAATTCTGCAAACTAAGTAAAGGACCTTCCATACATCATTCCTGTAGGTTTGGTTCCATTTGCTTCAGTAACTTCAGAGGAGATAGCAAATATTTGCTTTTCCCATAGGGTCCCATGTTAAACTATGTTCTGTGCTGGCGGCCATGTTTTCTCACTGATTGAAAAAATTTCGGCAAACTAGGTAAAGTACCTTCCATACATCATTCTTGTAAAGTATGGTTTCATTTGCTTCAGTAACTTCAGAGGAGGTAGCAAATATTTGCTTTTCCCATAGGATCCCATGTTAAACTATGTTCTGCGCTGGTGGCCATGTTTTTTCACGGATCGAAAAAGTTTCGGCAAATATTTCCTGTAAAGTTTGGTTCGAATTGCTTCAGTGACTTTAGAGGAGACAGCAAATATTTGCTTTTCCCATAGTGTCCTATGTTAAACTATGTTCTGCCCTGGCGGCCATGTTTTTTCACGGATCGTAAAAATTTCGGCAAACTAAGTAAAGGACCTTCCATACATCACTCCTGTAAAGTTTGGTTCAATTTGCTTCAGTAGCTTCAGAGGAGATAGCAAATATATGCTTTTTCCCGTAGGGTCCAATGTTAAATCTAAGTTCAGCGTTGGCGGCCATGTTTTTTGGCGGATCGGAAAAATCTCGGCAAACTAAGTAAAGGACCTTCCATCATTCCAGTAAAGTTTCGTTGAAATTGGTTCAGTGGTTTCAGAGGAGATAGCAAAATGTGAAAAGTTTACGGACGGACGGACAGACGACGGACGCCAAGTGATGGCAAAAGCTCACATGGCCTTTAGGCTAGGTGAGCTAATAACATACAGCATAAAAACGTTTTTTTTTTTCTCAAAATTATAGGTTTCTTGCTTGGTTTCCAAAAAGCTTAATTTTCCATAAAAACCAATTTTATACCCCGTTACAAAAACATAGGGATCCCCCCCTTATTAATGAATATATTTGTAAAGAAAATGCGATGATCTATTGTGTGAGCGAGAGTCAGTTTTGTAGTGTATGTTGTCTTGTATTATATTGATCTATCTTGATGTCGAGGAGAGCAACTTTGTAGCCCTTTGGCTGTTTGTTATCCTCATAAATTAATAAAGTATTACAATAAGTTATTTTATAAATTATAATTTTTAGTGACGACACTATGTACCGGTAAACAGGCACATATTGTCGCCTTCAATGACGTTTTAATGGCATTGGCAATACCAGCACATATTGTCGCCGGCGAAAATATATGCCGTTTATGTTCACACATATTGTCGCCGGCCAAAATATGTGCCGATAAGGTCTACCCATATCGTCACCGGCGACAAAATGTGTAGGGGCGACAATATGTGCCGTAACAAACGTTCAACAAGGTGTATATTTTATTTTAATATGGTTTGTTTTCGAAGAAATTTTGTCTATTTTTACGATTGTTCAAATCAGATGTACTTCCTAATTTTAATGCATTCGAACAAACTGTATTATATACTGTGCATTTCCTACGTACAAGCATTATTATCCAGTAAATATGATATTAACCTGAACGAAATGCTTATGGTGATACAATTTATACAAAAGAATAATAATACATATATAATAATATTATAATATTATTATTCTTTTTTATATATCTCAATTCTAATTTTTTTTGTAATGAAAAGAAATTATTATTTCGTAAAATGTATTAACTTGAAAGATGACATCAGGTACAAATAAGTCAATAACGGATAGGACCGACCAATCATCCGTCACTCACGTAATTTGCGTATTGTATCTGTTAAAAACGTGATTTTTTCCCTATCCGTCAGACTTTGACGGATTGTTGACTAATCGATCACTGATCGATGACGAAACGCTTGATGACCACTCTTTTAGTTACGGCTACTGAAGCAAGGACTGTAACTATGGCATGGCCACGAGATAGCTATGTCATTGTCACGAGATACTTTCCTGTTCTCGCGACATGCTAAGTCGTGATCACGAGATTTAACTTGTTTCAATGACATACTAAGTCGTGGCCACGAGATAGCTATTAAAGCGAGCAAAGCCCGTTGTTACAGGGCTCACAGTGTATAAGAATCCCATAGCCAAGACCTTTTATATCGTTGGAAAGTGTTAGTACATCGTGACCATGATCGAGTATGTCATCTGAAAGAAAAATATCTAATGATCACGACATAGCTATCTCGTGGCCAGAACATAGTTATCTCGTGACAAGAACATAGCTGTTTCGTGGCGACGACTTAATACCTCTGGGAATCGAGTAAGCTATTTCTTTGCCACGACTTAGTATGTCGTTTGAATGATATAGTTTCTAATTGGAACGAGATAGCTTTCGCGTTGTCACGCCTTAGTATATCATGGGAACGATTCTTTTAGCTCATTGCAGACTATTGGTGAATCGTGAAATTTATTAAGAGAGTACGAGTCTCAAAAATTTTGTAATTAGAATTAACATTCTGACCTTTTGTCTTGAAGTGCACATCTAATGGAACAACTTGGGCAAAAATTTTTGAAAATCCATGTAGGAATTTTTGAGATATAAGACGTCAAATTTTGGCGGAAAAAGATCTCTCTAGAGTTTTCCTTCAATTTGCATAAGATGTTTATAGGCCTTTAAATATATGAGATTATAATTGGAAGTTGATTAAATATTATACACAGTCTATTTTATGTATTTTAAAGTGACTTATGACCAAGAAAATGTGATCCATGTGCAAAAAAATTTAGCACTGTTTGAATGGACAAAACCCGAGGATATAGAATGCTTCAGAAATCTGAGGCTCGTACTCCCTTAAGGTGATATTAGTGGTAAGTATTATGTAATTTATTAAGTTAGTGTGAAGTCATTTTTATTGAAGCTGAAAGGCAAACCTAGGGGAGAATAATATTATGCAAATCGTTTTGTCATTTCTACGGTTGAATTTTTGTTAACATGGATATATCTGCATGAAGTGTATTAAACTAAATATTTATCACATATTCCTTTATTAAAGAAACAAAAGGAAAAGGAACGGTTCAGAATTCTAAGTGTTTAGTTACGATGTACAAATTGATTTGTATTGAATTCGACGAATGAATGGTTACAGATTCGTGTCATTTCATTTTGAAGCTTTGTTGTAGAAAAAAGACAGATTATTTAATTATGAAAATATAAATATCGTTCAGATTTCGAATAGTTATTCGACCAATAAGTGGTAGTTTCGGGTAATTTTCAAAAGTCATCAGTTGAAAATAGTGTGGTATTGGGTTTTAAAGAAAGGATGTTGAAGTTGTCGAACGATTGGGGATTAGCCCAGATTGAATTGATATGGCAGCTTTGTTATATTCCAGTGTATAAATATCATACTAGGTATTTCAAATAAAACAATTCGTGAACATAATATTTTGACAAAGTCAGATATAAGCAGCTTGGTAATGGATTGCAATATGTTGTTGTGAGATTAATGGTACATGAAACCAGGTTCCTTTCCGATCAATGGATGTTATTTTACCCTGACCCTCAGTGGCATACTTTGTTGGTACAAACGAATACCAATAGGATAACAACTTAGCAGTTAACAAAAAGATATTCAAAGGGATTAAGGTATGTAGCTTGAAATTAACTTTTTGTAAGAGTAAGTATACAATGTACAATTATAGATAAGATGCAACATTACAGGTTTTAGAATTAATACCAATTAAGAAATATGCATAGCTTATTCTCTGCAATATATTTAAGAGGGGCACATTCAATCGCCTTATCCTTTAATGACTTTGACTAAGTTATTTGTAAAGTTTTATTTTTCAGACACAAGCTGTAAGTCATAACGATATAAAATTTGGCCAATTAAGAAATTATTGGCAGTAACCTGCATCCATGTGAAAATGAAAGAGTAAATGCATCACTTTTCAAATTAAACAGAAACAAAAATAAATTGATTAATGAAGAAATGATAACATGAAACAAATGCAATGGCCGAACATTACAATCACATGCCACAATCCACCAGTGAACTGCACAATAAAAAAAATGACATTTGACAAAAAGCCTCATCGTGACTTTAAGATGAAGAACAACAATATAATTTAGCATATATTTGTAGAGACTTTGTCTCATTTGCATTTACTCCATATCCCTATATATGAATTAGTATCTTGTTGACAAGAAAGAGAAATGTAAGATATCTTATTTTTATTTTCTTTATTAAAATAAACAAAAATTAGAAATGTTAGCTTTAATTTCCAGGATCAATACAAGAATCTTTCTTTAAAAAAGAAAAAATGTCAATTGACACGCATGTCCTTTGTTTTTTCCGGGCACTTCATTTTACTAAAGAACGCGTAGAGTGTGTAAGGTTAACAGTAGATATCTTGCAAGTTAGTTTTTAGTTAAATACAAGAGCACTGATTCCGAATATTGTCTTAAACATCTGGACCATTCAAGAACACCTTACAATGTGAAATAATGGAAAACAGGAAACACCTACAATGGCTGAAAATTATAATAACATGCCGCAATCCGCCAGGGAATTACACGGGAAAAGCACGAATAAGACAAAAGACAAACGTAGACAGCGATAGGAAGTCGGGACAGAAAGGACTAGCAAAAGCCAACGGTAGGGTCAAACCGGTTAATGGGTACCCAGTCCCCCCTTTATCTGTCCCGTTTCCCTAAAGTATGAAAAACATACGAATAAAACCAAATACAGGTATGCTACTAACACAATCTTGAAAGGAGAGAACAAGACAATGCGTAATTTTGAAAGATAGGTCAAGGGGTGCAAGGCATCCTAACTTAGGATTAATAAAGGACATCTCCTAATTTACGTTGATATACATTACGACTAACATGTCCCTAAGATTATCATATGAAAAGTCTTTATCCTAAGATAGCTTTGTTGACATGACGCCTAGATCCCAGAGCTTATATTAATAAGCAGTAGGGTACAATATAAACATTATCTTCAGAGGCAATCAATGACGTCCTTTTTTATTATTGGTAACATATCTGTAGAATTTATGGGCACATTTTCCAGCAGACAATAGGGATACATATGGGTACTAATTTTGGGCGCTTATAGCAGATTTGTTTCTTTATTGGTTAGTTTAGAAAAAGGACAATAAGCTTCCGGTATATAGATTATGTCCTTTCATCAAACTCATTCTAAGGATAACCTTCATCTTATATATCCAAATTAAAGAGACGACTGATACACCATTATCAGCATCATAAATAGATTTATACCTGTGAATTGACAACTCTAGACGTTTGAAAACAAAACTTTAAGACAAGCATTATAATTTTACTCTAAAAAAGTGAAATTCCCATTTTCGAGTAGTTATATACCCATATCTCTGGCATATTGCGTCTACATTTCACAACTCATTCACTATTGTCGTGCTTGTAGCTTTTACAACGATTTTGTCAGCAGAGCGAAATTTCTGTCTCAATAACTTATAAATCAAAGGTTTAATTTATTACTGTTGCAATTGTCACTAAAGATGTTTTACGGTCGTCACCATGATTAGTTGCAATGTTTCTATTTCACAGAAGAGAATAGATTATGGGTAGATCCGAATTTTATTACTGGACTGACAAACACCGACGGTGACAAACCGTATTTTTCGGTTTCCACGCTAGAAGCAGAATATGCTTACCCATCCAGGAACACCTGATGATATTTCCGGTTTGTAGTAGGAGTTCACAACGTCGGTGCTTCAGTGTTTTTGTGTTGTCTTGTATATCTCTGTTTTCGCTTAGTTTTGTCTTTTTTGAAGACGTTTGAACCACCGAATTAGCCATGTTGTTGTACTAGTACTAAATAGTTAAAGCAAATTTTCCAATTTTTACCTCGGTATGGTTTGGGGGTCAGCGCAGTATCACGTACAGTGGATTTTTTGCTAGTTTTATCTAAGGGTTAGAAAAGAACATAAACCAATAAGACACAAAATATATCTTTCAACACCAACTTCTAGCTGGCTGTGGTAATCACACTGATAGCTTCTGATTTAGTTCTGTGGCGTTCTTGTTCATTTTTGTTTTTCTTTTGTTTTGACTTCGTCATGATGTCTCGATCGTGTTTGATATAAATTGCCTTGTCCTTTTAATTTTTGATTTTGGATTTTGGAAATTCCCCTTTCCTCATTTTGCTTCGATATGTGTTTGCGGATGTATCTTGTCATTACTTTAAAGACTTGTTAAGAAAAAAGAAATCCAGATGTTGTTTTGTTTCAATTATCTTTTGAATTAACTGGTGAAAAAAATGCTGAAATGAAAGATTATCACAATACAAAACAAAATCATCAGTATAGCAAGTGTGTCAAAATTTCAGGAAATTTACGTTAGTGAATGCCAGTCTACGAATATCTAATTCAATTGTTGTTACTGAGCTAAAAGTTTATTCCTCCCTTTTTTATCGCACCGATGATGGTGCTCCGTACCTAATTCAATAATGATTGCTTAATAGATAATGAAAAAAATGAATAATTGTAAACATATAGTTAATGCTAAATTATATCCATATTAGATTTTCCATATTGGGATATGAGCCAGATACCATCATTTGGTCTAGATCACATTTTTATCGTAAAATAAATTTAAACATTCGAAATTATATTTTATCAGTTTGACACCTGTTCTTTGACTATGATTAAACTTTATTGCTGAAAGAGCAATTGTAGGCAAACTAAAAAGTATAAACAACCGAACTGTCTACTGACAGATGTCAAATGATATTCAGTTAAATGTCTACATTTAGTAAAAGTGTTTGGTGATATGATAAATAACTGTGACAAAGCTTTAAGATAACGTAACAGATATAAAGTGTACTTATCATGGATAACAGCAATGATTTCTATGTTTTTTTATTATTATCCTGAAAGGCACAGACGTTTTCTATTCAAGTCACTAGGCAATATGGTAAAAACAAAATTCCGGGGTTATTGTGAATTTAGTTTCTGTATATGCACATTTCGTGCAGATGAAATTATAACATTTGGAATCCATAAGCCAAATTATGTTTCAAATGATTACTGTAAATGAATCATTGTTATGAGACGATAACATTGTGGTAGAATTTAAGGTAAATATTATCATTGATTTCCAAGATATTGTATCCTAAAGTGATCTCGGTTATAAATTGAACTATCTAACGTTTTATAACACAGATAATTATTTGAAAGTTTCATCTATCTACATTGTGGCACGCCTGTCTGACATTCGGCATATCTCTTCTAAAAGACATTGAAATAAGGGAATATCTATTTGCAGAAGTAAATTTTAATGATGGTTCGGTATTTTTTATATGTAACTCATTTTCTGAGAAGATTCTTTTTCGCAAATACATTTATTTGTTTTTTTGTTTCTGTAAATCTCGGCACAGATAGCAAAAATGTATTCTATATCGTAACATATATTGAATAAAAACGATTAATTTGATGTCTTTCTTATAACTGCACTGAAAAGCACATTGAACTGAACCCAAAAACATATTTTGTTTTTGTCCTTTATCTTATAGTAAGACCATATTGTTTTGCGTCACTAATTATTTTTGATGTTTATATACTGCAAAATAACTATTTTATTGCATATATATTACAAGCATCATATACTAAAGATACAAGGAGTCAATCATAATTTCTTGCAACACAGTAGACACTAAAGTAAGGATTTAGTTTGTTGCTTCAAATATTTCAAAATAAAAGTTGAACCAAATCACAGGAATGTGCAAATAGAAATGGTCAGCATAATACAGCAAAAAATTAACTGCAATTCTCCTTTGCAATTGTCATGATACAGCACATTTATTTTGTCTATTCTTAGACTTCTTTTGTATTGTTACTAGACGTTGTTCGACTGATGCTGTAGCTTTCGACACCTTCACTAAGCGCTGTGATACTGCAATCACATCAGAGGCCCTGTGTTCTCCTAATACGTCTGAATCTGCTTTATTTTTTTATCGACTGCTCCGATACCATTGATTTTTTAGCAGTTTCAGTCATGACATCCGAATATGGTGAGGGTGTTTCAGTTGTGTCTTCGATTGAGAGCCTAGATTGATATATTGACCTCGTAACTTCCTCACCCTCCGATACCTCCTCGTCATCTGATTTAGAAATGTATTTCTGTTCGTGGGTTTCGTCCTCTGGAAACTTATGTTGCTTTGTAACCCCAATGCGATTAATAACCTCTTCAAGATAATATGAACTCAATCCAATTTCCGTCATAGCCTGCCGTAACACGCCGATTGTAGCTTTTACCATACGATCATTTCTCCATTTCTGTAGAATTTCTCTAGCTTGGACTTCTATTTTATTAAATTTGTGAAGTATTTTTTCCAATTCATAAATAGAAAGTTGTAGCGCTAGTCCTAGCATGAAAGAATGAGTTGCAATTACTGGGGCTAACTCATCAAGGATTTCATCCGTCGGAATCAATCCTGATAAATAGTCTGAAATACCTACAAAACAAAATAGTAATAATAAATAAATAAATAATCCACAGGCACGACACCGTGTATTGTATCCAGAACTGCTGTTGACACTATGAGCAGTATAAATGTAATTTTTACATGGAATGTGCTTTTTATATGCAATATGTACAATATAAATCTGATAAAAGTTCTTTTTTCATATTTGACTAAAGAATATTCCGGTAATCAGAAACATGTAATCTGATCTTTAAAATTGTGTTTTTATGACAGGGTGGGAAACGTTAGACTCTCTTATATTTGGGCATTATATATGTTTTTATGATAGGTAAAAATATAAATTTTCTTAAATTTGGGCATTACATATGTTTGTATGACATGAAGAGAAATGTTAAACTTTCTCCTATATGGGCATTACATATATTTTATGACAGGAAGAAGTTTTCACCAGCCCGATAGTCAGACTTGTCTGACATGAAAATTTTACCTTGCGTATTATAGAATTTGATTTTTATCAAAATTCTAACCCCTTAAAAATATCGAGGCTTCATTCCGTGTATGGCACTCGGTAGATGTCCTTGGTATTGGATTTGGCTTCCTATTTCGATTTATTTGGTATTGAGTACTTCTTTTATTACAACGTTTGGATTATAGCTTTCAAATTATTTGATTTAAATGCTGCTGATGAGAGGTTACTCCTTTAAACACGTGTACAGCATAACGAAATTTACTGTATTTTATGCAACTTCGGTATTTTTTTGTATTTCTTCTATTTGACCATTAAATATGTTTTTTTATGATAGAAAGGGAAGATGTTAAATTCTCCCCTATTTGGGCATTACATATGTTTATATGATAGGAAGGTAAATTTTAGTGTATTTTTCTTATGACAGTAGGGGAGTTGTTGGGCTATCTTTCTTTTGACAATAGAGGAAATGTTATAGTACGTTTTATCAAGACGGAGGTGTGAAATATCAGTCCAAAATATAAGAAGGCTTGATATCATAGTCAACGGAAATAATGTTCGTAGCTTGCTGTCAGTAACTGCGAGCATTTGTCAGGACAGTACACGTGTGTATTGTCTTCATGTTTTATTTACTTCATTGTAAAGGTACCTGCTTGATAAGTTGGACTTTTTTCTAGTTTGATTTTTACTTTGAGTCTTTTTGTGTATTTATTTTTAGCCATTCATCACACATAGAGGGAGGGCTTGGATCCAAGAAAACGAGTTTAACCCTACCGCAATTTTTGCGTCTGTCCCAAGTCAGGAATATGTTGGTCATTGTCTTCTTACAAAAGTTTAGTTTCTTGATTTTCGGGTTATTGGATGTGGTTTTGTCCTTTTATTTATTCACATTTTCACTTTTTGGGGGCCATTGAGGGCTTGCTATATGGTGTGATGTTCCTCAATGTGTTGAAGACCTTATGGTGACCCCCTTGGTGCTTTACTTTGGATCGTTTTAACCTGTAGATGGCATGTTGTCTCCTTGACATTAATCCAATTTCCTACCTTTTTCATATTTGACAGGAGTGAAAAGCGTTAGTCTAAAGTTTCTTTTGAGAGGATTGATTGATTGATTGATTGATATGGGTTGAACGTCACTTTCATCAGTATTTCAGCTAATTCACGACGGTCAGTTCAAGTGATTTAGGAAGTCGACGTACCCGGAGAGAACCACCGACATACCTTATCTCTAACGATTGTAAGTCGTGTGCAGCTTTTTTGTAACGTACAAAGCGGGGCGCGAACACTTACCGCAGTTGCTATAGACTACAGTGGTTGTACAGGTAGTAGAAATACCCTAACCACTTGGACACCCAGGCCCCCTTTTGAGAGAGGGGGAATTTTAAGTTTATGATTTTTTCTATAAAAGAAGGGGAGATGATAGTTTATGGTTTCTTTTGACAATTGGGAAATGTTTGTGGACCTTCTTTATGACAGAAGAAGAAAATGTTGGTCTTTTTTTATGACAGGAGATGAAATGTCAGTTTATGATTTTTTTATCAGAGATGGGGAAATGGTAGTTCATGTTTTTTTTTATTCTATACAGGAGAGAATATTTTATTTAATCTTCTTTATGACAGTAAGGGAAATCTTAGTTTTTGTGGTTTTTATTTTGACAGGTAGAAATATTAGTCTATGTTTTTTTCTGATAACTAGAAATCAGAAAAAATGACAAGACGGGAAAATTTAGTCAATGTTTTTGGTTGACAGGGGGTAATGTTATTCTATCTTCCTTATTGCAAAAGTGAAAATATTAGTCTTTACACAAGAGCTTACAACAATTATGCATTTTTTTCATCAGACATAGCTATCTTTGTGATTAGTCAAGGCCTTACAATATTTCGTGTCATATGATCATTAAAAAGTTCTGTAATATATATATATCAGTCTCTTGTTGAAAAATTTTAAAGCTGGCATTCTTGATTCATGTTTTACTCAGTACTATAATGAACAGCTCTGTTAACTATCTACGAAGTTTTAATAACAAGTTTTGCTAAGTTGCCCCTTGACACTACCGCACAGGAAGGAGACATAAAACCAGTTTTTACCAACCATTTCTGTATACAATACCTATACCAAGATAGGACCATTTAGGCTGATAATTAATCAAATGGTTCTGCACCTTCTTTGTCTTTTTTGCCTTTTTGATTTCGGTTTGTGAAAGTTCTGTTTGATTAATATATCTCAATACCCTCATTTATGTAAGGAGAGGGATATGAGAGTTTTTGATTGTTATGACAGGAGGGTAATGTAAGCTTATGATATCTTTTTTTAATGACAGGAGGAAAATGTTATTCTCTCTTATAATAACAGGCGGGAATACATTGGCAAACAAACATCAAAGCAAGAAGGAGTAAAGGGAAAATTCCGCAATCAAAATAAAAAAATCACGGCAATTCATATCAAACACTAATTGTTAATATATCTTATTAATGATAGATCGGAAATGTGAGTCTATATGTTTATGACAAAAGGAAAAGTAAGTTCATGACAATGGGGAAAAAGTTAGTCTGTGTAGTGTCATTCTTAATATAAATACCTATATTATATGTAAATAATCCTTAAACAATTTCTCCAATGATACGTGAAGTTTACACTGGTTCTTACCGGCTTGATAAATTCTATAATATTCAACATATGTTGAATAAAGCCCCGCCAAATCTATTCAATATAAAATTATCGGTGTTTATCATTCATCATTATAGAAAAAGATTACAACAATTTATCCCCATTACTTCCACGTTTTATCCAAACTCGATGGTTAAATTAAAAAAAATGAAAGGTCCCCAAGCTTCGCTTTTAAAATTTTGAAATTTGAAAGTTAGGGAGAGATATTTATTGAGTTTTATATTTAATGCATTACAAACATCTAATACCGCATTTGTGAACAAATAAAGGAATATGGAGTAAATGTACATGGGACAAAATCCCTATCAATACATGGTAAGTTTAAGCAACTGGAACAACGATTTCATTGTTGTTCCTTTTTTTGAAGTCACTATGAACTCTGTACATAAACATGACATTATAGACTAGACATTACATGGAACTCTAAAATCTTACCATCATACAAATAGAATAGTTAAAATATTAAAAGATGATTTCAGATTGAATATGATTCACAAAACGTTTAGTTTTTCATACATACATATGTAAATACTATTTTGATATCATATCAGGGATGAACCACGAGAGCTCTTAAGTTTAATCCAGTGGGGTCCACAAATGGTTATTAACATACAATATTAGTAATAACGCTGATTATATATCGAGTTTCATATAAAATTCGGACAAAAAAAAAACAAGAACCGATAAATACTGTTTATCAACTTATAAAACAAGTTTGATATTCTGATTTTAATTTTTCAGAAAGAAAAAACTTTTGTTTAAAACTTTCATGATTGGCAATGGTTTTCAAATTAGCAGGTAACCCGTTCCAATCTGTGATTGTTTTATAATAAAAAGTATTTATAGCCATAACCTGAACAGGTGGTACAAAAATATATTCACTAGATCTCGTATTGTGAGAATGCATATCCCTTATACTAACAAAATTATTTTATATACTACGGGCATTAATCATTCATTATTTTGTGAACATGGTTTAAGCGTAGTTACCTTACTCTGTTTTAGACATTCAGAAACCCGATATCTTGAAATACAGGAAATCTAATACTTGATCTATATTCTAGATTTAACTATCTCTAGTGGATAAAATATAGAAATGAACGTAACCTTGCCGTGTAATCCATATGTGTTTAACCCTTTCACAAGGAAATTAACAACCTATATATTTAAATGCAAGTATGGAAGGAATTAATCAAAGACTGTAGAAACCATTTCAAATCTGTTAAATTATTACTAATAAATTTTTTGGGGCAAACTAGAGAATACATCAAATTCCTCAAACTATGTAGTATGAATACTCTTCATTGAAATTATCATTTTTTTTCTATTGTTCCAAAGATTGAGTGTAGATTGAGTGTAGCCATTACCTATCATCTAATGTCAGGAAAACCAATAATAACTTGGAAGATTGAATCAAAATATAATATAAAAAAATACATTTTCTTTTGGTTTGTAACTCTAAAGTGCCAGACCTGCTTTTTCAAGCGTTGGGAAGACATTTGTTTTTTTTCTTTTTTCTTTTTTTTTTTGAGAAAAACAAAACAAAAAAGTTTCAAAATTAAATAATGATCCGTATTCAGACTCATAACGTGAAGTGAAAAAGAATATGGGGAATTACGAACAATGTACATCGAAATGTATACTAAGCCATCGTAAGCATACACACACACACATACATAAAAAAAATAAATAAATAAATAAAAAACACAGAAAAAGTACTTTACTTGGCGATTCATCGAACTTGAAAGCTTTGCATGTTTGCTGAAAGAGTGTATAGTGAATCAAATTTTAAACAACATAATAAACAAGAAAAAAAATAACAAACGCAAATAATAGAATAAAAAACAACATAAAACAAGATGTGTTTTGTAAAACACTCATGCCCCCCCTCCCCCGTGAAGAAAACAAAGAAGAAAAATTTAGAATGAATATCAATGTTTGTGCTTCAACTTTCACACTTCTTCCCTCTGAAGTATTTTTGAGGAATAATTGTTTTTCTTTCTTTCAGTACCGTGATGTCAGTTCTGTGATCATTTGATAGCGATATTTTTATATAACCTTCATTAAAGAAAATAATACATAATATAGTAAAATTCCCAATCATATATCTTTCAGAAGAAATTTAAAAAATCAATTTAGAAACAGTTAACGCAATAAGTCACCAAATTACAGTCACCAAAACACTGCCTGCTACCATTCACAGGATAAACAAAATGTTAAAAATTCCAATCATGAACTATGTGGTATTCTGAACAATATTTAAAAAGTTCTATTTATATATATGTTACAGTACAAATTGGAATCCATTGTGATCCAGAATGCTCCTAGTACAAAGTTTTTATTCTAATTTCTACTGGCACAAATTAGAATTCTGATTTGTATTGGATTTAATTCAATACAAATTGAAATTCTAATTTCTACCAAGACAAATTAGAATTCCTATTTGTACTGGATTTTATCCAGTACAAATTGGCATTCCAAATTCTCCTTAGCGAAATTGAGATATCCTGATTTATATTAGTAGGATTCTGAATCCTACTGAATTTCTAGTATGATCCAGAAAAATACTAGATATTTTGTTTAGGTGGATTCTGGATATTACTAACATTTAAAGCTGAAAAAGTATTGAGTTTGTTTTTAGGTGTGTATTTTATTTTATAAAAACTAATTTATTTAACCCATTTCCTTGCTTTTTCATAAATACTATAACAATAGAATGACAAATGACATTATTCAAATATAACTGTTCATTTGTAAAAATTGGTGTGACATTTGGAAAACAGGAAATTTTCAATTTCCAACAAGGGCATCGCACCTAAGTGCATTTGCCAGAGTTCACTTATGAAAACTAGTTATCAAAAGTTCGAACTGTGCTCAAAGATTTAAGAGTTCGAAGCAAAACATTTTTATCTTTTACACAATAAGACAATTAATCTTATTCTTTCGAAATGAATCTTTTGATTAAGCGATCTCCAAAAGGGACATAATTATTACTTATCATGTTTTACTTGTATCGATTCACATTAGTAGGATCCAGAATCCTACTAGTAAAAATTGAGATATCTCAATTTCTCCTAGGAGAAATTGGAATTCCAATTTGTACTAACTTAAATCCAGAACAAATCAGAATTCTAAATTGTCCCAGTAGAAATATAATTCCAATTTGTACTGGACTGAATCCGGTTCAAATGAGATTTGCTATTTTAGAAATTAGGATTCTGGATCCTACTGGATTCCAATTTGTACTGTATAAAGAAACACCAAACATTGCCATACCACAATTTAAAGGTCTAACGAAAGGTCTAAACATACTAAATATGAAATCCATATCACTTACCATTCAAAACATCAACACAATATTAAGGTGTTAAGCAAATATTCACAAGGTCTAATATTCTGGTACCAAGAAAATTGTCTTGCCACAATGTATGCTCATGCAAAACATGAAAGCCATAAAACGTAATACTCAAAAGATATACACAATGTTGCAGTTTATTATTTTTTTCCAAAAAGTCAAATATTTTACGAAAAGATATGGAGAAAATGAACATGAGATCATAACACATGTTAACTCTAACTGCAATAATTTAAATGTACTGTATGGCCATTTCGGATATTAATTCCTCATCAGCAGCACTAGAACCCAAACAAAGGCAATCCATAATTTCAAAAAATGTTTAAAATGCATAATTTCAAAAAATGTTAACCAAACGAAATCCGAATAATCAGTTATAGCTAAGGACAAAAGTAAGTGAGAATCGAACCGTCAATCCAAAACAAATATTCCAAGGACAATGGCAACATCGGGAACAAAAAAGAAACAGAGACACAACATGAGTACGGCACAGAAAAGAAGAATGAAGATACATACACACACAAAGATGAACAACACGGACCCAATAAAAAACCATGGGTGAGAAAACTACGATGGAGTGAGTTAATCCTTCGGGTTAGAATTTGCATAAATTTATATAATAATAATTGAACAAAGTCTACACATGAAACATTATCTCATGTACAAGTACAGCATATCTAAGAAAAATAAAGAGCATACATCTCTACCACGGGAAATCGACAAGGTTTGAAAGGTCTTAATATGAGGAACACACAAGCATTATATGAAAACCCAATCACTTATCATTTAAAAATATACCTAATGTCCAAGTTTTTTTTGTGGCAAAACAAATACACAAAAAGACTAAAAGTTTTATGCCCCTCGAACCTTCATTTCTTGGGGTATAAAAAAAAAGAATAAAGATGACAAATATTTCAAAACAAAACAAAACAAAACCAAATAATTGATAAAAAAAAATGAAAATAAAACCAGAGGCTCCCAGGAGCCTGTATCGCTCACCTGGTTTTCAGTTGCCACAATCAAGGTAACAATGTAAGTTATACAGTTTATCTTCAGTTTCTCAAACTTTTGTAGGTCGAACATCTCCAATATCTTGAACTGTTTTTAAAGTCTGATCATGTTTTATTATATTTCTTTGTTGGGATTTTTTGATAACAAACGTTCTTGCTAAGGACCACTTTCGACACCAGTTTAGAAGTCAAGACGTCATTTTGTAAGTGGCAGTCAACAAACAATTTTCAACATCGGGTTTGAAGTCGCAACATCAATATCTATTTGGAAATCAAATTTCTTTGAAATCGGACAATGTTGAATTTTCCCGCCTTTTTGGTAGCCATTTTAAGTATGGCGGTCAACGAACAATTTTTAACATCAGTTTTGAAGCTGCGACATCAAGACCTATTTGGAAACCAAATGTTATTGAAATCGGGCAATGTTAAATTTTCCCGCCCTTTTTGGCGGCCATTTTGAAAATGGTGGTCAAGGAACAATTTTTAACACCGATTTTGAACTCGCAACATCAATATCTATTTGGAAACCAAATTTCATTGAAATCGGACAATGTTGAATTTTCCCGCCTTCTTGGCAGCCATTTTTATCATGGCGGTCAAGGAACCATTTTCAACATCAGCTTTGAAGCTGCGACATCAAGACCTATTTGGAAACCAAATATCATTGAAATCGGACAATGTTAAATTTTCCCGCCTTTTTGGCGGCCATATTGAAAATGGTGGTCAACGAACAATTTTCAACATCGGTTTTGAAGTCGCAACATCAAAATCTACTTGGAAACCAAATTTCATTGAAATCAGACAATGTTGAATTTTCAGGCCTTTTCGGGGGCCATTTTGAAAATGGCGGTCAAGGAACAATTTTCAACACCGGTTTTGAACTCGCAACATCAATATCTATTTGGAAACAAAATTTCATTGAAATCGGACAATGTTGAATTTTCCCGCCTTTTTTGGCAGCCATTTTGAAAATGGCGGTCAGAGGAAAATTTTCAACATCAGTTTTGAAGTCGCTACAGCATGGCAAACATTTCATCAATTTACACTTAACCTTCATCTTCTATAGTTTTGGAAATAATAGATGAAAAATACGAAAATTAAAAAAATTCGGTGAAAAAAGGGCAATAACTCCTACAAGGATTTATTGATTTTCTTCAAAATTTCAGGGTGGGTAGATCTTGATATGCTGAACATTTTTGCGATTGTCACTTGACCTCTATCTGTTACTTTTTTTGAAATAAAAAGTAAAAAATGCAAAAATTTTGAAAATTTTACGGAAAAAGGGCTATAACTCTGAGATTGGTTTTCAGATTTTCTTCAAAATTGCATAATGGGTAGATCTAATCATGCTGATCATTTTCACTATGTCAGATTTTTTGATATCCGTAATGGTTTTCGAGTTATTAGCCAATAACTGCAATTTACCCCTATGTTCTATTTTTAGCAATTGCGGCCATGTTGTTTGACCGCCCAACTAATCGAACACAATTTTGAGAAGCCATACCCTGGTGATGATTCAGGTCAAGTTTAGTTACATTTGGCCCAGCAATTTCAGAGGAGAAGATTTTTGAAATTGTTGACGGACAGACAGACAGACAGACAGACGACGGACGACGGACGTAGGACGCCGGACGCATAGTGATGGCAAAAGCTCACTTGGCCTTTTAGGCCAGGTGAGCTAAAAAAAATATTAATTTAATAAAAGAAAAGATGAAGAAAAAAAAACATTTGCCAGCCTATTAAAATGATCTTTACAGCAGATGTGTCAGGTGCATCTATGACTATGGCAACTATCTTACACTTCAATATCTATACACTTCTGGATTCGATAGTTTCTGAGGTTTAGTGATAAAAACGAAACGATAACGGATAGATCCGGAAAATTACATGCTGATCGTATTAACGTTTTGACTTTATAATTAGAGAAAGATAAAGTATGGTGGAGTGAGACGTCATATTCAGGCGCAACCTATCGATTTTTTAAAGAGCAGAAATAAACAGGATTGTGCCTTTGAAATTCAACGGCATGCACAAACCAATCATGTATTGCTCGCTTTATATTTCAGTTATGGTGGACTTGGTCTTAAGAGAAAGTTTTAAATAGATATACTATCATGCTTTCCAATTTTGTCATTTTATTTCTTTTTTTCATTTTATTTATTCATTTTATTTTTTTTTTATTTCCGAAAGTTATTCCGACCACCTGTTATTAATGCCCACGTCTTACTATTTTATAATGTCAAGTTTTCTGGCGCCTGTGTTTATTTATATGTGAGTCTGTAAGTCTTTTTCTGGGAAATGGAGGACAGCGATTGCAAGAACACTTTTCCAGTTAATTAATGTTTGTTGACAATCCTGCATTCATGAGATTCATTGATATAGCTTTGTTTGACAATGAATGATGAAGAACACCAATAAAAGTGTTATTCCATTTGTTGTTCTACCATGTATTTGTAAAGTATTTGTCCTATGTCCATTTACTCGATATCTTATCATTGTTTATTGATATAGTAAATATAGATAGATAGTGCTGAAAAACCTAAACACATGATAGCATTAAAATAAAGGATATCTGATGGGAACCATATTCCTCTTAATCACGTTCCAACTGTGTTACAACAAAACTAGAGGCTCAGAGATTATACCTGTATCGTTCACCTGACAAATGCTTCTATGCCATTTGCATGTCCAAAAATGATGTCAGTTACAAATGGGATCTAATATTTAGCTGTTTTCTCCACTGTCAATCGTGTTTTTTTTCTTGTTCTATTGAAATGAGTAACTTTTGCAAAGGACCTTCTATACGTTTAGTTAAATATAAATTTGCTTGAGAAGTTTCAGAGAAGATGATGGCGGCCATTTTTTAATTGGATCTAAATGAAATGAGCAATTTTTGTAAAGTACTATTAGTACACTATTCCTGTAAAGTTGTTTGATTTTGTTTCAGTGGTTTAAGGTGAGAAGATTAAAATGTGTTTTTCCCCTAAGTTTTCAATGTTAAACTATGTTCCGTGCTGGCCGCCATGTTTTATATTGGATTATACTGAAATGCGCTAAGGACCTTCCATACATCACTCCTGTAAAGTTTGGTTGAAGTTGCTTAAGTTGTTTCAGAGGAGAAGATGCAAATGTGATTTTTTCCCATAGGGATTAATGTTAAACCGAAGTTCAACGCTGTTGGCCTTTTATTTGTTGGATCGGAACAAAATTAGTAATTTTCAGTTAAGGACCTTCCATACAGCATTCCTGGAGAGTTTGGTTGAATTTGCCTCAGTGGTTTCAGAGGAGAAGATGAAAATGTGATTTTTCCCACAGGGTCCAATGTTAAACCTAAGTTCTGCGATGGCCGCCATGTTTTTTATTGGTTCAGAACGAACTGAGCAATACCTGTAAAGGGCCTTTATTACATCATTCCTGTAAAGTTTGGTTGAATTTGCTTGAGTGGTTTCAGAGGAGAAGATGAAAATGTGATTTTCCCATAGTGTGCTGGCGGCCATGTTTTTTATCGGATCAGAACGAAATTAGCAATCTTTGTTTAAGAACTTAAGTACATCATTCCTGTTAAGTTTGGTTGAATTTGTTTCAGCCGTTTCAGAGCGGAAAATGAAAATCTGATTTTTCCCATAGGGGCCAATGTTAAACCTAAGTTCCCCGCTGGCGGCCATGTTTTTACCGGATCGGAACGAAATGAGCAATCTTTGTAAAGGAACTTTTTTACATTATTCCTGTGAAGTTTGGTTGAATTTGCTTCAGTGGTTTCAGAGGAGAAGATGAAATGTGATTTTTTTTATAGGGTCCAATGTTAAACTATGTTCCGTGCTGGCGGCCATGTTTTTCATCGGATCGGAACGAAATGAGCAATCTTTGTTGATGATCTTTAGTACATCATTCCTGTAAAGCTTGGTTGAATTTGCTGCAGCCGTTTCACAGCAGAAAATGAAAATGTGATTTTTCCTATAGAGTCCAATGTTAAATCTAAGTTCCGCGCTGGCAGTCATGTTTTTTATTGGACCAGAACGAAATGAGCAATCTTTATAAAGGACCTCAAATACATCATTCCAGTAAAGTTTGGTTGAATTTGCTTCAACCGTTTCAGAGGAGAAGATGAAAATGTGAAATGTTAACATACGACAGACGCCAAGTGATGGCAATAACTCACACTGACCCTTTGGGTCAGGTGAGCTAACAAAAAACCAGATGCACGCCCTGAGAACTCATTGTCTTGCTCAACCTATTGTTTCAATAAAATGTACAGGCATATGTAGTGGGAACTCAAATCCTCGTTCGAGCTAATAACAAGAAAAGGGTATGGATAACCATTCATAGAAATTGTAACAAAATAAGGATACGGGATAATGCAATGGGAACGCATAATCCTCCTAAACCTAACAATGTACAAGTAGAAGAACCCGATGTCAACAAAGGTAGCGTGTTGTGACTTGTTTTAGTGTAAAATTTGTAATGTTAACCAAGACATTATGTTGTGACTAGTTTCATTTAAAAGTTTAAGGATTTTGTGTCATGTTTCAATGAAAAGTTATATGATTTCAACCAAGGCAGTGATTTGTGACAAAGTTTATTGTAAAGTTTTATGTTGTTAACCACGGCCGTGTATTGTGGATAGTTTCAATGTAAAGTTTTATGATGTCAACCAATACAGTGCAAAGATAAGTGACAGAAAAATAAAATACCATACCATAATCTAATTCTATTGGCCTTCTTCTAACCTGCATAAATAGATTTGATTTTATCATCATATTGAAATCTATATACAATATTTCATTTGTATACATGTACTATGAATCCATATTATTGTACGGAGAAAAGAAACAATAGTGACTTGACATGTGATGTTTCTGAAAAGTATAATCAAATAGCAGAAAATGTATCAACCAAATATTCAAGAAAGTTTAAAGAAGTTTTGACCTTAATTATTTATATCTCACTTGAAATCGGCTGCATTATATAATGAAAGTGTATTTGATTCTTTTCTGACTTATCTCATCAATTTTTACTTTATTTGGACGAAAACCTTAACATTACAAAAAAGTGCTGGATTTCCACGAACTAAACCATGAAAGATAAAGAATAAAATTAAATACAGTTGTTTTAATCTGAGAAACATTTTTTAATCATTTATAGAATGCTGATTATGACAGTGCACAAATTCCAAATCTATGACGGATTTACTCATTGCAAATCTATGGCAGATCCTGACGTCAGCAAACAATCCTAAATCTATGTCAGATTTACGCAGTTCCTAATCTATGGCAAATTTGACATTAAAACGTTATGGCATTTTAAAATCTATCTCAAAGAATAAAAGCCACACATCATTTGCCCACAAAGCGTGAACAAACGTCAATGGAGCCTTATTTCTACACAACATAATACATGTGTGACCCATGAAAAGTCAGTATCAAAAACAAAAATGTTTTATTTACCATAAAGATTTAACGGCGACTTGCATTCTTCCATTAAATAATGAATTTTGTATCATGATCAATTGTGTTATCTCGCTTATATATTAAGTCGTAATTTGACATAACTTGTCGAAACATACATCTCCAGAAAGAAAATTAGCAGTATTTCAGATATCTAATTATAGTTATTCCAATATCTTGTATCTTTGGTATTTCATTGCAAATTGACCATTGGGAGCAATAACAAAATATCGACTCGATTTTGAATATACAAAACTGAACTTGAATCAATTTTGTAGAGCCTGCAGATTACACTCAGTTTTATGTGACAAAATATCGTGATTCAATACGTTTAAGATCATTTCATTATCCGTGTCCTTTTATTTGTACACGTTGAATCAAATATGACCAGTTAACGATACCCAACATTTTAAATTTTCCTAGAATCTGAACAGCACATGTGCACATGTTTCCTACAAATCATCGATTATTTTCATAATTATATTTTTGTTGATTTCTCGTGTCCTCGTTCTTCTGTCTTCTGTATTTGCCAGTTAGTTTACAAATATCTATTTCTGTTATCCACGTGTATATTGTTCCCTGCGTATTCTGCAGAAGCCACTTTAATTATTTCTATACATTTTTTATTTTACAATGTTCATAATGTTTCTGGGGATAAAGAGAATTCGTTTAGGTTTGCTTCTTGACGTCACAAAAATGAATTTCTTTTACGTTACAACCACAAAACAAACAAAACCAACCAAGCACAACACAGTAGAGGATGTAATATAGTCAATATATAAACTCGATATTATCTTCTGTACTGAAAAATAATCTGCAATACATTATCCTATTCGGACATATTCTTTGTTAAGTCACTTTCTGCCATAGATTTGGAATCTGCTACAGATTTGGAACCCGCCATAGATTTGACTCTTACATATATAGATTTTTACACTTAATTTGCTTATTAGATCCTCATTTTTATGTCTTCATGTATACTGAGCTCGTGAAACGGAAAAACGAACTAATTATTTTTATCAATTTACTTGTTGTATTTCCACTGCAGCTCATATAGATTTATACATTTGGTAAGTTGTTCAAGTAAAAATGTTTGATATCATCAAAGAGCTATTCAAACAGCGGCAGTAGGATACCGAAAGACCAAAGGATTGCTAATTATAAAACATCAAAGTTCAAAGACATGGTCATAACGAAAACACAGAAAAAATAATGACGTTAAACAGCTTCAAAACGCAGTACAAAAACACAACATTCGAAAGCAAGGCACTCACAGTGTGAACTCCCATGAAACTGAGAGAAACATGAGATGTTCCGAAAGAGAAACATGTTCTGTTCTGTTTACAGCACCTGCAACACTGTGAGTGCATTTAAGGTTTTGAATACTCTAAATGAGGCATTAAAGGTTTTGAAAGATCTGTTTGGTAGCTGATTGGCCAATGTCATTTTTAACCCTTTAAAATATAAATCCATGGTACGCGTAGCTACACTTACCCTACCAAGGTATTAATTTTGAAAAATAATCCATAAATCTCTATGGTATTCAAACAATACATGGAAAATCATTACCACAAACATCACTAACAAAGACAAAACTAAAATGTTACAAGATGATATGCAAGACAACACAAAAACAAAACACTGACAGAATAAAACCTATGAAATCCGAGAGTTGCATCGGGTGTTCTTGAAGGGTAAGCATGTCCTGCTCTGCTAACAGCACCAGTCACATCGCCGGTGAGTCAATATAGACGAGACAAATTTTTATTAAATATGCATATAATTTTTATATAAAAAAATCAATCGATGACTGATGTTATGCAGATAAAAGGATACAACATCAATTATCTAGAACGTTTAAACGAGAAAAAACACTAAAATTTTGCGTCGTTTTCTTCAAACGGACACGTGAATCTCATTTAAGTTTTAAAGTTAAGATTTTGTTGATCCACACTGCTATTAGAAAGAAAGTAGAATAGCAGTAAAGAACTAAAAGGGCCGTTTTACTTAAAAAAAAATTATTTACTTGACATAATGCGTGTTCTGACATGTCGTTGGAAATCAAGGCGTTTTTGATTTCTGCAAAGCTTCCATGGAAGTTGTCTCGCCATTTGAACAGAAGTAACAATTTCCCCATTTCAATATTCCTTGGCAATTCATACATCATTTCATTCCACTCCTTTTGTTTTATACCAAGGTGTATGACAAGTTGGTGCATTTGCTCAGCATTTAAATGTAGCGAAAATCGCATCAATTCGAGATCACTTGGTGTTAGACTCAAAGCATCCTCACTCAACCCTTCAATTACAATAATTAAGCTGCAATTGACATTTTTCTTTCTCACTAGTTACCGAAGTTATTGTAAATTACGCTTCTGTTGATGTGTTGATGGCCATCATATATGCAACAGCAATTGAATTGGTTTGACTTAATAAATTGATATCTAACAAGATGGAATAAAAAATAGATGAGGGAATTCTTAAAATTTTTAAGTGCATTATGTTTTATTTTTTTCTATGTATGTAGTTAACATTTACATTATTTATTCGTATCTACAAGTTAGCAATCTAAAATATACAAAAGTCACAAAATAAAAAATCTAAGGTTTAATTCTTTTTTTTTTGTCAATGTGTTATTTGTTAATTAAAGGAAATTTACATTATACTTCTGCTAAAAATAAAACTGTCAAAATTACCCTACTTCAACTACTATCAAAACTAATCTGACTTAACATATACACTTAATGCATTTTATACTTACTTAATGCATCATATTATAGTATTAGACAATTTTAATGTAACCCGAATAATTCCTTTTTCTATAAATCTGGTATAATTTAGAAAATATGCTAAAATATACTCGAAACAGGCCCATTCTCTCTCGTGATAAAGACAGGGTTGTGCAATTTAAACATTAAAAAATAAGAAAGTTAATTGTCTTTTCCTTGTTCATAATTGTTGTGGATATGTAATGCATGAATTATATCTTTTCCCTATGTTGTGCATTGTTTGAGTTGTGAATATTAATTCATTCCTCGTTCACTTGTATAGACAAATATTTGTATGTTCAATTCCATCTGTATCTAAATAAAAGTTTTGCAGTTTCAGGAGTACATCATTATGGAATGGCTTGCTAATTGATCATCTTTGATAAGATCTGTGAAATGATCAATAATTAAATATCAGACTGAAAATTATATTATAAATATACAAGTTGTACGATTTTTTTCCGGTGATGAAATTCAATATTATCTTTTATTCTATAATATATAAATACTAATGGTAAAGTTGCATTGACATTAAAATGAATAAAAAAGGATATTCACTCGATAGAAAGGATATTCACTCCATGAAAAGGATATTCACCGCGGGAAACGTCACGTGCGACATATTTTTAGAAAAAGGGAAATCCCGTATTTACATCGTCCAATCACATTGCTATGTAACATTGTCGCGTTACAACGTCATCGGCATCACTAAAAACAGAATTGCTTCATCTAAAGAAAAGAAGATCAGCGAAAATGGTGCAAATATGTAAAGAGGAAGACATTTAAAATACGAAACAAGTCAGCGTAACACTGGTAAAGGCGTTCACACAATATTTTGGGAAAAAATCTCCCGACGGATGTCGACAACACATAGCGCAGAATCGTCGCACATTACACAGATGCAAGGAGTGAAAAGGAAGAACACAAGTATTCATTTAAAAGACAGAAATCATCGATTATTTAGGATAAAAAATTTATTCTTTAAATAAAGTCTTTAAAGAACGTTCGCTTGTTACATTAAAATGTCAATTCCCTCCCTTCTTCACAATCTCCCACCAATGACGAACAATGGAAAAAAGCCGCAAACTCAGTGTTAGCTAGAATCTGTAAATTTCTGACAGTAAAGATAATAATAATGTTATATTTATTGTTTTACTTATCCTCAAAATATTTTCTGAAAAGTATATATTTCATTTATTTTATGCAAATGTTCAAAGCCTCTTTAATCGTTAATTCGACACCCATAGAAAATTTCTAGGTGTATAGTATAATGCATAATAAAAAGAATTATTATGTATTTATCGGATAATAGAATAAAACAGTTACTGTCTTTAGTTTCGGTAAATGTGCAGTGTTATTGACTTTTGGGAAAACAGATATTCACCTCGCCATGCGGCTCGATGAATATCTGTTTCCCCAAAAGTCAATAACACTGCACATTTACCTCAACAAAAGACAGTAACTGTATAATATTCAAGAGTGCTTGGTACAATATAAAGAACAGAAAAGGATAGTTATTTTGACAACCAACCTAGCATATATAGGAGTGAAGACGTTCATTGGTCAAGAAAGTCAATAATAAATTATATTTTTTATAGATTTTCATTTTTTGCCATTTGTATTCAACAACAATCAAATCAAAAAAGTCTTTTTTTTCCCTAAATTCAAAAAGCTAATAAAACATACCTTCACAGTCGAAGTTGCAAATGCCTCTGCTCTGAAAAAAAAATGTACTACTCATATATAAATTCACAATTTATTTCTCTACTTGATAGTAGTCATGGTTTGGAGACCGTGTCATATATTCCATTAATCACGTTCCTTCAAATACAAACAAAAGATAACAGTAAACACCCCCCCCCCCCCCGATTGGCGAAAGATACAATCACTTACCACGATTCACAAGTGAACTCCACTAGAAAACCCCAAATGAAAAACAGGAGACAAATGTAAATAACGATAGGAACTCAGAGTAGCGATAAACCGGTTCATGGGTAGCCAAAACCTCCCCTTTCTCTATACCGATTCCCTATAGTAAAATAAATACACAAATAAACCAAATAAAGATAGACTACTTACTCCATGACTACAATCTTGAAAAAATATAGAACAGGGAACCTAGTCTGCTGGTAAAACACATGCACAACGGAAGTCAGTTTTCTTATGATTTGGAGTCTCGTAGGAATTGTTGCTGTAATTCGCGAGTGGCAAAAATTTTTTTTGTGCTCTGCAAATTCTAGTCATATAAACATAACTCTATACTGATAAATTTTATATAATAATTGGATATCATAGCTTTCCTGTTTTTTTTTTACAAAAAAGAATCTTTACTTCTATTTATCATGTTTTCAAACATGAAAATATGACACTATTGTAGTAATAGCATACTGCCATATATGTCATTGCTATTTTTTACAGACCTTTTCTTATTCGAAACACAGGTCAAATGTATATTAAAGCTTTTCAACAATTGCCTTAATTATTACAATCAGATAATTTTTGATGAAATAATGTTGATGGTGTTGCTTATTATATTATAGAAATAGAATTTGTCTCATAGTATTTCTAAATTTAATATTTAGGGCCGAATTTCATCTTCATCAGCCTTGTCTATTCAGTTTTATTTTAACAAAAATATGCGGAGTCAAAACATTTTTTGCCTTATAAGAATATCTCCAACTATCCCCTTTCACGAAACATTAAAAGTTTTCGATATTAACAGTAGTACAATCAGCGGTTTTCAGCTCATACAACAAGAATATACAATATTAGGAACGTTCACAACAGACAAATATACCAGGCCATTCAAATCCCGAATAATGGCTGTTAAGATTGATTTTTAAAGTGTTTTAGTGTCAAATTAAACCGGATGACAATTGCTGCCTACAATAAATTCAACTTAAAGTACAAAATATATTGTTTTTCATGGATAAACAAGTGCATCTTACTAGGCTTCAACTAGCATAAACTAGAAATAAAACAAAATAGGAGAGACAAAATTCCCTAAAACCTTCTGAATTCGGATTTCCAACAACCAGTTTTGATAACCTGCAAAATCCAGTGTTTCTTTGAAAAGAATAACGGTATTAGAATACTGAAGGAATAATGAAAGTAACAAAAATGGAGTCCAAAGAAAAACGGCAGCAGAGAAAAATAGCCAAAACAAGGACGTGAGACAGCCAAAATGAACGGAACTAAAAGGACGACTTTAAAAACTAAGTTTAATTAAACTTAATTACTTTAATTCTTAAAGGTTCAATTTTATACAACAGCAGATACTTAACAAAGAATTTAGCCTCTTGAAATATATGCAATTTTAAATCGTTCAAACACTAATGTCAAATGGCTGAGACCCTGTCCCCAATGTTTTTCGTAAATCTTAAGCTACTTTGCTTTACTTCTTTAATTTATATGAATCCATTGGCATCAGTTGCTACATAAATCGTTAGTTTCAATTGTTATGACATAATGTACTATTCTGCTTTTGTTTTTCTCCATGCTTATATTCTAATATATACATTAATCTTTAATAAACCTTTTGGAAATGTAAATGAAAGATGATTTTATGAAATTAAAAGTATCATAGGAAATGTTTTGAAACTATTCATATTATGCCCCTTCATTCAATCTTTTTTTCAAAATTAATGTATCATGCGCATTTATTTCTAGTTTCACATCACAGTTTTACCTTCAAAAAGTGTCAGCTATCTCTTTCATAGTCCAATCCATAGTTCTACCTTCTGGTGCCAGCTGTCTCTTTCAAACTCTTATCCGAAGTCTTACCTTCTGGTGCCAGCTGTCTCTTTCATTCTCTTAATGCATAGTCCTACCTTTTCCTGGTGCTAGCAATTTCTTTTATACTCTAATCCATTGTCCTACCTTCTGGTGCCAGCTGTCTCTTTCATACTCTAATCCATTGTCTTACCTTCTGTTGCCAGCTGTACATGATCTTACAATTCCCTGGTGCCATCTGTGTCTTTCATACTTTAATCCACAGTCATAACTTCTGGTGCCAGATGTCTCTTTCATACTTTACTCCAGAGTCGTAATTTCTGAAGACAGCTGTCCAAAATCTTACAGTTTCCTCGTACGAGCCGTGTCTTTTATACTCTACTTCATAGTCTTGACTTCTGGTGCCAGCCGTCAATCATCTTACAATTTCCTGGTGCCAGCTGTGTCTTTCATATTCTAATCAACAGTCTTACCTTTTGGAGCCAGCTGTCTCTTTCATACTTTACTTCAGAAAGCATTCTGGTGTTAGCTGTCCATGATCTTACCATTACCTGCAGACAGGTGTCTCTTTCATGATCTATTCCATAGTCTAACCTTCTGGTGCCAGTTGTCTCTTTCATACTCTAATCCAGAGTCTTACCTTGTGCTGCCAGCTGTCCATGATCTTACAATAACCTGGTGTCAGCTGTCCCTTTTATGATCTACTTCATAGCGTTACATTCTGCCAACAGCTGTCACTTTAATACTCTACTTCGGAGTCTTACCTTCTGTTGCCAACTGTCCATGACCTTACAATTTCCTGGTGTCAGCTGTGTCTTCCATACTCTTATGCTTAGTCTTTCCTTCTGGTGCCAGCTGTCACTTTCATACTCTACTCAAGAGTCTTAACTTCTGGAGACAGCTGTCCATGATCTTACAATTTCCTGGTACGAGCCGTGTTTTTCATACTTTACTCCATCATCTTACCTTCTGGTGCCATCTGTGTCTTTCATACTCTACTCCAGAGTCTTATCTTCTGTTGCTAACTGTCATTGACTTTACACTTTCTGATGCCAGCTGTTTCTTCCATGCACTAATACATAGTAATACCTTATGGCGCCAGCTGTCTCTTTCATACTCTGACCTTCTGGTGCCAGGTATCGATGGACTACAATTTCCTGGTGCCAGCTGTGTCTTTCGTGATCTACTTCATAGTCTTACATTCTGGTGCCAGCTGTTTCTTAATCAATAGTCTTATCTTCTAGCGCTTGCTGTCTCTTTCGTACCCTTCTCGAATGTCTACCTTCTGGTGCCAGCTGTCTCTTTCATACTTTACTCTATAGTCTTACCTTCTAGTGCCAGCTGTATCTTTCATTCCTAATTCATAGTCGTACCTTTTGGTGCCAGCTGTCTCTTTCATACTCTTTCCCATAGTCTTACCTTCTGGTATCAGCTGTCCATGATCTTACAATATCTGGTGCCAACTGTCTCTTGATTACTTTACTCCAAAGTCTTACCTTCTGATGTCAACTGTATATCAACAGAAAATTTCCTGGTGCCAGCTGTCTCTTTCATACTCAAATTCGAAGTATTACCATTATGGTGCCAGCTGTTTCTTTCATACTATAATCCATAGTTTTACATATTGGTGCCAGCTGTTTCTTATATACTCTACTTTATAGTCCTACCTTCTCCTGGTGCTAGCTATCTCTTAAATACTCTAATCCATCGCCCTACCTTCTGTTGCATGCTGTCTCTTTCATGCTATATCCATATTCTCACCTTCTGGTGCAACCTGTCCATGATCTTACTCTACTCCTGAGTCTTATCTTCTCTTGCCAACTGTCCATAATCTTATAATTTCCTGGTGCTAGCTGTGTTTTTCATACTCTAATCCACAGTCTTACTTTCTGATGCCAGTTGTCTCTTTTATTCTCTACTTCTGTTGCCAGCTATCCTTGGTCTCACATTTTCCTGGTGCAAGCTGTGTCTTTTATATTGTAATCCATAGACTGACCTTCTAGCACCAACTGTCTCTTTCATACTCTACTCCATATTCTTACCCTTTCAGCTGTCGTTTTCATACTCCACTACAAAATCTCACCTACTGGCGCCAGGTGTCCATGATTTTACACTTTCTGGTGCCAACTGTTTATTTCATACACTAATCTACAGTCTTACCTTCTGGTGCCAGCTGTTTCTTTCATACTTTAACACATAGTATTACCTTCTGGCGCCAGCTGTCTCTTTCATACTCTACTTCAGAGTTTTACAATCTGTTGCAACTTGTCCATGATCTTACAATTTCCTGGTGCCATCTGTGTCTAACATTCTCTTATCCTTTGTCTTACCTTCTGGTGCCAGATGTCTGTCTCAAACTCTACTCCAGAGTCTTAACTTCTGGTGCCAGTTGTCCATGATCTTACATTTTCCTTGTACGAGCCGTGTCTTTTATACTCTACTCCACAGTCTTGCCTTCTGGTGCCAGCCGTCAATTATCTTACAATTTTCTGGTGCCAGTTGTGTCTTTCATATTCTAATCCACAGTCTTACCATTTGGCGCCAGCTGTCTCTTTCATATTCTACTCCAGAATCTTTCATTCTGGTGTTAGTTGTCTTTGATGTGACAATTTCCTGGTGTCAGCTGTTTCTTTCAAGATATACTCCATAATCTTATCTTCATGCGCCAGTTGTCTCTTTCATACTCTAATCCAGAGTCTTACCTTGTGGTGCCAGCTGACCATGATCTTACAATTTCCTGGTGTCAGCTGTCTCTTTCATGATCTACTTCATAGTGTTACATTATGGCACCAGCTTTTTCTTTCATACTCTAATCCATAGTCTTACCTTCTGTTGCAAGCTGTCCATGACCTTACAATTTCCTGGTGCCAGCTGTGTTTTTCATAGTTTGATCCATAGTCTTACCTTCTGGAACAAGCTGTTTCTTTCATACTCTAATCCAGTCTTAACCTCTGGTTAGTTGTTCATGATATACAATTAATTTGTACGAGCCGTGTCTTTCATACTCTACTTCATAGTCTTGCTTTCAGGTGCAAGCCGTCAATGATCTTACAATTTCCTGATGCCAGGTGTCTCTTTCATACTCTAATCCACAGTCTTACCTTCTGGCGCCAACTGTCTCTTTCGTACTCTACTCCTAAGTCTTACCTTCTGGTGCCAGCTGTCCATGATCTTGCAATTTCATGGTGCCAGCTGTGTCTTTCATACTGTAATCCACAGTCATATGTTCTGACGCCAGTTGTCTCTTTTATTCTCTACTCAATATTTTTACCTTCTGGCGCCAGCTATCCATGATTTAACAGTTTCTGTTGCCAGCTGTTTCTTCATATTTCAATACATAGTCTTACCTTCTGGCGCCAGTTGTCTCTTTCATACTCTATTCCATAGCCTGACCATCTGGGGCCAGGTGTCGATGATCTTACAATTTCTGGTTGCCAGCTGTCTCTTTCGTGATCTACTTAATAGTCTTACCTTCTGGTGCCAGCTGTTTCTTTCATATTCTAATTCATAGTCTTATCTTCTTCCGGCAGTTGTTTGTTTCATACTCTTCTCCATAGTCTTACTTTCTGGTTCCAGCTGTCCCTTTTTTATACTATACTCCATAGTCTTACCTTCTGGTGCCAGATGTTTCTTTCATACTCTAATCCATAGTCGTACCTTCTGGCGCCAGCTGTCTCTTTCATACTCCTCTCCATAGTTTTACCTTCTGGTGCCAGCTCTCCATGATCTTACAATATCTGGCGCCAGCTGTCTCTTTCATTCTCTAATCCATAGTCTTACCTTCTGGTGCCAGCTGTTTCTTTCATACTCTAGTCCAGAGTCTTACCTTCTGATGTCATCTGTATATCATCTGACAATTTCCTGGTGCCAGCTGTCTCTTTCATACTCTACTCCATAATCTTACCGTCTGGTGCCAGCTGTATAAGATCTGACAATTTCCTGGTGTCAGCTATGTCTTCCATACTCTACTCCATAGTCTTACCTTCTGATGTCAGCTGTATATCAACTGAAAATTTCCTGGCACCAGCTGTCTCTTTCATACTCTACTCCGTAATCTTACCTTATGGTGCCAGCTGTATAATATCTGACAATTTTCTGGTGCCATCTGTGTCATTCATACTCTACTTCATAGTCTTACCTTCTGGTGCTAGCTGTTTAAGATCTGACAATTTCCTGGTGCCAGCTGTCTCTTTCATGATCTATTCCATAGTCTCATCTTCTGGTGCAAGTTGTCTATTACATACTCTAATGCAGAGTCCTAACTTCTGGTGCAAGCTGTCTTTCATTCTGTAATCCATAGTCCTACCTTCCTTGTGCAAGATGTCCACGATCTTACAACTTCCTGGTGCAAGCTGTCAATGATCTTACAAATTCCTGGTGCCAGCTGTCTTCATACTCTAATCCATGGTCTTTTCCATTGTGTCAGTTGTCTCTTTCATATTCTAATTCATGATCTTACTTTTACCTAGTGCCAACTATCTCTTTGATTCTCGTATCTATAATCTCACCTTCCCTTAGTTCAAGCTGTCTTTTTCATACTATAATCCATTGTCTTACCACCAAGTGCCCGCTAACTCTTTCAAACTTTAATCCATGTTATTACCTTCTTCTTTTGCAAGCGGTCTCTCAAACTTTAATCCATGGTCATACATTCTCTTGGTTCCAGCTTTCTCTTGCATACTGTTATTTTCTAGTCTTACATCTCCTAGTACCAGCTGTCTACTAGATATTTTAATTCATAGTCTTACCTTCTCTTGGTCCCAGCTATCTCTTCCATAATCTTATCTTTAGTCTTACCTTCTCCTAGTTCCAGATGTATCCTCGATATTCTTATTCCTAGTCTTATCTTCTTTTGGTCCCGGCTATCTCCTTCTTACTCTGATTCATTGTCTTACTTACTTCCGGTGCCAGCTATCTATTTCATAGTCTAATCCATGATTTTACATTCTCCTGGTGCCAGCTATCTATTTCATAATTCAGTCTATGGTCTTACCTTCTCCTGGTACAAGCTATCACTTTCATAAAACAAAATAAAATGGTATAGTTGGCAACGATTAAAAGGTACAAAACACAAAAATGTACATATTTAAAAACACATAAAAATGACAAATTTAAAATGGAAAGAAACGGAGGGAAGACTGCCGAACGTTTCGGCCTTATGGCCTTCTCCGCATTTAGCCCGGTAGTCAGCTAGTCGAAGGCCATAAAGCCGACACGTTGGGCAGTCTTCCCTCCCTTTCTTTCCATTTTTGTCATTTTTATGTGTTTTTCAAATTGTGCATTTTTGTGTTAAAACTTTTTTACCTTTTAATCGTGGCCAACTATATCATTTTATTTTTATATCCCTTTCATACTCTAATCAAAGATCTTAAATCATCATAGTTCTAGCTATCTTTTCATACTCTGATAATAGTCTTACCTTCTCCTGGTGCCAGCTACCTCTTTCATACTTTTAAGTGAGACGTTACTAAATGGCTATGTCTTACTTTCTCGTGAGAATTGCAGACAAGTAGATTTAAATGACTTACATTGGAATATCAACTTTTTAATAGGGGTCATGGATCATTTAAGAAAGATATTTAACACTGAAAACGCTATTTTTGGGGTCCACCTTTACAAAGACATGGCAGTTTCCCACCTGAAAATGTTATGATTTTCGATATATCTACAATTGCAGCGATTACATATTGTCCAAAAACTAACACGAAGAAGAAGGCGAAATTACAAATCCATTGATGTATAGAAAACCATATGTCATTGAGCATCTTTTTTCTCTGTGTAAGCGCCATTTTTTTGCAGAAGGTGTAGAAAATACCAAACGTAAGGTTTGTATGTCGACGTTACAATGCATAACGTAACGTTTTGGCATAGATTTCATATTCGATATTTTTTTATTGGAGGCAAATGACGATAAAATTCCACGCACGTGATCCCACGTAAAATCACGGAATAGACGGTTATCACTTTCAAGAAGATAATTTTACTGAAAATAACAGTAAAAGAATTGTTTTTTTTCCAATAAAAATAATTCCTCTTTCAGAAAAGGCAAAAACAGAATTGCGCAAATACCTTAATTTGTTGGAATTCCCGATAAAATTACTAAAATTAAAATTATTTGTTTATCTATCTTTTTTCTTAATAGATAATCATCTATCTATCTATTTTATTTAATTAATTTCTTTTTATTTATTTATTTTTATTATTATTACTTTTTGTTAAATACATATATATGATGGGAATCTTTTTCTTATAACAAGCAAGACGCAATCCAGGAATTTGAACCCCCGACACCTTTTCCTTTAAACTTTTTTAATTTCGCCCAAAATTAAGACAAAATTATCAAAAAACCGGATTGAAACCTTCGTTTTTTTAATGACTGGATCCGCTGGTGAATAATTTGTTAACTTTTTGTGATGAAAGATTTGTTGTTTAACATCAAGTGACTAATATTTCTGCTTATAATGGGAAGAATAAAAGTATGGGTTTAACATTAATGGAGTTCTGCTTTGTACTATACTATACAATCACGCGGAACAAACCTTTTAATGTGCTTGCACATTACGGAAGAGTATTGATGCCACATAAAGAAAAAAATCTCGTAATAATGAGAAAATATCTCATAATAATGAGATATTATTTTATAATTATGAGATATTATTGCTTAATAATGAGATAATAAGTCATAATCTTGAGATAATTATCTCATAATTTTGAAATATAACCTCATAATTATGAGATATTTTTTTTCTTTATGTGGCATAAATACGCTTTCGTAGTTCAGGCAAAGACAGACATTTAACATGCAGACACTTTACCAACGATCTCACTTGTGATAACTACTGCAAACTCGCAAACTTTCGAGAAAGCATAGCTGCAATAGATGGCATCAAACAAAATTCGCTATTCTATGGATATCGAAATTTCGTGAATGACAATATTAGTGAAAGAGATTCTTTGCTACATACAAAGGACAAATTTAGATACACAATAAAACTGCATTCCAGTTGTTTTTGGTTTGTCATCTATATGCCACTAAGATAAAAATAGACTCGTGATGTATTCGAATTCCTTAAATGAAAATAAAGATATTATTGAACATGTTTTTGTTGATTCATATATAAGAATACAATCTTCATAATACTCGACTATTAATTATACGAATTCCTTAACAGACAAGACGTTTCAAAGCAACGGACCATTTAATTTTCAAAAGGGAGCTGGAATTGAAAAACAAATATTGCAATGATCCGTCTGCAGAAAAAAAAATCTGTTTTGCTTAAGAAATTTACTAACCGGCACCTACTTTATAAAAATCATAATGTCCATAAGAAAAAATGAGCCTTGATCAATAAGAGTGTTTATCGAAAAAATTGCAATAAAAAATATGCCACGGGTAAAAATCCAATCCCCCACCTCATCCCAAAATCAAACAGTCCATACCTTGGTATAAACTGTAAAATTCAAAATATAAATTTCCGAATTTTACCGGTATTTTTCAAAAAGCATGTCGAGGATTGGTGGATTTTCCGACTGAAAATAAAAAAAATCGGGATGAGTTTCGTTTCGATATTGCAATGTTCCGTCTGCAGCAAAGTTTTCTTTATTGTTATTATCAAAACACTAACTTTTCATATAGCTGTACATATTACTTTTATTTAAACAATAACCAACATAAAAAGCCATCGCAAACGCTAGTTGACATAAATAATGTTATTATTTTTTCAACTCAGGATTAACCATTAACCTTTCTGTTGAAAGAAATGCTGATCTCGCCATGTTACCTTTACCGTCTACTTTGTTCCCCTGTAATCGCAGGGACGTAACTCTTACCGTGATTTCCATTTAGCAACGTCTCACCTTAATCCATCATCTTACCTTCTCCTGGTGCCAGCTATCTCTTTCATACTTTATCCATGATCTTACCTTCTCCTTGTGCCAGCTATCTATATCATACTCTGATCCATGATCTTTGCAAACAGCGTTCTTTTCTATCTCTGACTCTGGCAGATAGCATTTCAACGCACGACAAGCATATTGAACATGAAATGGCAGCTGCTGGCCCGGCAGTTTGACTTTGATGGATCGCTGATAAAAATCTGAAATTCTCTCTAATGATTTCTGCAAGATCTCTCTAACGCTAGTAATAGTGTCCCTGGTCATCAAAGATCTGCTTCTTCTGTGTACCATGAACAAGAAGATCATGTTATTCTTGATACAAATAGCAAGATCATGTACTTTATCTATCGATAAAACAACAAGCCCAGAGAAGATCATAACTTCATCTTTGTATCTTTTCAATGTCCAAATATTCAGACATGAAGCAATCAGACGGTTAGGTAATGATGCTGGGATGACTGTTCCCTTGAAGGTGAATGCCATTCCTATAGCGCGCCAAGGAACACATTCTTTTTCAAGATAATCTGACGAATTCTCCCTGACCAACATACAAGGAACAAAATAATATTCAACTGGTAACCGAATTCCTGATAATATGTCATACCTTCTTTGCTCTAATAGAATATCAAGATGAATCAGCATGTCGAATATGAATTCCTTGTAAGGAAGAATTCGAGAAAATCGTTGTCCATGCCAAAGTAAAAAGAGATATTCTTTCTTGATAATTCCTTTTGTTGACATCGTGTCAAAGGTTTCCCGTCCTTCTCTCTCAGTTGGCCAAAAGTGTGTATCTAAAAGAACAAGCACATTCCTTATAAATTACTATTGAAACGTTAAATTTTGATATAAAAGACCCCCTTCTCACAGCTTTGGCAATAAATATATATTGTTTTAGTTAATCCCATTTGGTGTGTTAAAATCCGTAAAAGTTAACATACTTTCTTAATCTGAGGAAATATCTAGTTCAACAAAAAAATTGTCATACTTGACGAAAAATATTTTACTTTCCATTGAGACTGTGAAGTATCGTATACAATTTTTTATCGTCTATTGGCTTCTAATAAAACATGCTTGAACAAATGTGTCTTTACAAAGAAAAAGATATAATTTTTTCTAGCATTTAAGGTCACATCAACACGAAAACAGTCTTAAAAACAGTCTTACAGTAAAGTTTGTAAAGATATAAACATTAACAATTCTATGCCTGATACATGAAATTGCAACAATTCAAAATACGCCTATGCTCCAAGCTCCCATGTCATCAAAGGAGATCTCAACATCTTGCAGGACAAAGAGCTTATTAATTTCTTACTTCACACTTAAGACTTATTGTAAAAATTGGGTTAAACGTGAACACGTTGACAAAAATCTTTGGATTCTTTCTTTAATGCTATTATGAAAATTGTCGATATCCGAATTAAACAGTTTTAGTAACATTTCCGCCAGGACAACAAAAATAAACCCACCGTTTCTGGCATCCAAATGAAACTTAAAGAATTTGGAAAGGTTTATTTTTGTCCCAGCTGATAAGGCTGCTAATAACATCATCATTGTTTGTCGTAAACATTATATAAAAGTACTCCAAAAAGAAATTACCAGTTCACATACTTTTCAATTAACCCAATTAACAGAAAGTGAAATTACAATATTTTACGAGAGGATATGAATTAAATGAACATGAGACCATAACACATATGTTAACTCCAACTGCAATAATTTTAAGGAGCTGTACGGCCATTTCGGAAATTAATTCCTCATCAGTAGCACTAGAATCCAAACAAAGGAAATCCATAATTTCAAAAAATGTTTAAAATGCTTAAAACCAAACAAAATCCGAATAATCAGTAATATCAAATATAGCTAAGGACAAAACTACGATTGAGGGAGTTTATCCTTCGCTTTTAGAATTTACATAAATTTAGATAATATTGCTTGAACAAAATGTACACATGAGATATTTTTATCTCATGTACAAGAACACCATATTTAAGAAAAATAAAGAGCATACATCTCTATCATCGGGAATTGCTTTACCAACTCCACACTGCAATAAAAGACAAACTCCTGTATAAAATATTTTACGAAAGGATATGGAGTAAATGAACATGAAACCATAACACATATGTTAACTCCAACTGCAATAATTTTTATGAGCTGTATGGCCATACATTTTCTAACAGCCATATCTTTACAGGCTAAACCTGATGGTAAAAAAGTTCCAACTATGTACTGGGTTCCTAAACTCTACAAAACGCCATATAAATCTAGATTCATTTTGTCATCTAGTAATTGTTCTACAACTAAAGTTTCTATTATTCTCACTAATACATTGACTGCTATTAAAAACCTAGTTACAAATTTCTGTAACAAAGTATATGAAAACAGTGGTGTCAATCATTTTTGGAGATTAAAAAATTCATTGGAAGTTCTCGATAAATTGAATGCTTATAATGCCCCTTTTGAATCCCTTGAAAGTTTGATTTCTCTGCCCTCTATACTACCTTACCACATAATCTTATAAAAGAAAAATTCAGACGTCTTATTCAATGGGCATTCAAAAAATCCGATTGTCCAACATCAGCAAAGACCCATCTAAACAGCATTTAATTGAAAAGTTTAACAACTCTTTCCAATATTTGGATGATATTTTAACTTTAAATAATGACGACTTCAATACGTATTATAAGGACATCTACCCTAAAGAACTTACTTTGAATAAAGCCAATTCTGATAATCATCATTGTCCGTTCTTAGACATCAATTTTGATATAACGAATGGTAAATTAGATACTAAAATTTATGATAAAAGGGACGATTTTTCTTTTCCGATAGTAAATTATCCATTTCTGGATGGCGATGTTCCATTAGCGCCATCATATGGTGTTTACATATCTCAACTTGTTCGATTTGCTCGAGTATGTAATAACGTTTGCGATTTAATGAACGGAATCTTTTCATAACTGAAAAACTATTACATCAAGGTTTTCGTTATCACAAACTAGTTAAAACCTTTACTAAATTTTATCATCGATACAAAGACTTAGTTCATAAATACAATGCAACCTGCAAACATCTAATCAAGGCTGTTATTTCACATCCCTTATTTTACGGTAATGTTTTACATAAGAGTAAAAAATACTTAAACTCGCCTAACAAACTCATAAAACCTTTAAATCGTCTAATTTATAAGGGTTATAATTACGGTATTGTCATCAAGTCATTACGTATGGCCTTCTTTTGGTATTAACATTGACTTTTTGATAGGGTCAATGCATTTTAACTAAACACGTTCTAGTTTTATAAAGTCTGTATTGCATGGACACGGGTTATGTTTTCCGGTATATGTATGAAATCATTATGCTAAACTCCTCACAGGAAGGGATCTTGGTGGAAGCTGTATACTGAGGGTACATAACTTACTTTGTCAGTTGGTAATGGGTCTGGAGCTGGCATGTCAGTTAACTGCTAGTAGTCTCTTGTGATTTCATGTTCATGTCCGTATATTTAGTTCTTTCAGTTTCATTTTTCACAAATAACTCAGTCCTGTTGCCAACTGAATTGTACTGTTGTTACGATTGTTTTTTTTTTTTATTTATCACATTGGCTGTAGGGGGAATGTTTGGGCCCAATAAAACTAGTTTAACCCCGCCGCAGCAGGTTTGCGCCTGTCCTAAGTCAGGAAATTTATTAAGCCTTTGTGTCTAGTTAGTTTACTTTATGTCTATATAGGAGTCTAGGATTATGCTTATTTCGCAGAACTTGATTACTCTTTATTCAGGGGCCGACTCCGACCTGCCGTTAGGTGTGGGGTTTTCTCACCGTTCATTGAAGATCTTATGGTGGCTTTGAGTTGTTATTACTCCCCTTTGGGTCGTTGTCTCTTTGACACATTCCCCGTTTCCCGACATTCATATTTGATTTTTGATTTGCCCCTATTCTCCATTTCATTTGGAATTCGTCTATTGTATCACAAGCTCTTTATCTTATGCCATATTGTAGAATGTGTATTGAACCTTTTTGGTACTAATTCCTGACTAGGTACTTTGTCGGGTACTAAACAAAAACAGTGGAATACCGAAGGAAACAAAATAGTGGAATTTACAAAAATCGACATCCAAAGACGTTACCAAATTAAGAACACATGAAAAAAGGAAAAACACTGCTACAAAACACATAAATCAAAACACAGCATTCAAAACCAAGGTACTTACAGTGTGAACTCCAATAAAACTGAGAGTGACATCAGTTGCTCCGGAAGGGTAAGAATGTCCTGGTCTGTCAACTGCAATCTGTTTATATGGTCAATGAGGCATATATGTTTGTTTAAAAGATATACTTCGTACTTAGGGACAAAGTCCTTTGTCGGGTATTAATTCTTACTCACTAAGTAGCCATTTGTCAGTCATTTTGCATTTTATAGCATCATAAAGTCAAGATAACAATAAACATCTACAATGTCCGCAAATTACAATCACGAGCCACAACCAACAAATAAACTGCATTACAAAAAAAAAAAAAAACACAAAAAAAAAACACAAAAAAAACAAAAAAACACATGGCAGACTACAGATTAAACATAAATAACGACAGGAACTCGAGATAGTCGGGGCTTGGTGCCGGCAATAGCAAAAGACAGCGGTAGGTTTAACCTCTTTATATGTACCCGAACCCCCCTACTCTATCCGTTTCCATACTTTTAATAATAAACAAACGAATAAAACTCGATACACGTAGCCTTCTAACTCTATGGTTATTATCTTGAAAAAAGGGAATTCGACAAAACGTAATTTAGAACGTAATTTGGGTCAAAGAGTGTTGCAGTTAAACTGTCGGCTGGCTCAAGGGACCTAGTTTGCTGGTAAAACACTATTGCACGTAGGAAGAGATGTCAAACTGAAAACCTTGCGAAATACTTGGTAGAGAGTCGTCATGTAGACTTGTTTTTGTCAATTCTTTCTCTTCTATTTTATCTACATACGCATGAAAAAAGATTAATGGCTATGTATGATAATAAAATATGGTGGAATACATTTTCAGACCAGGCCAGTAAGGTTAGACATATTTGTGGAAGGCAAAATAATATTCGTCCTCTTTCCTCTGAATAGCTTTTTCATAAACGCCTGTCTCTTTGTCACAAGTTTTTTTTTTTTTTTTTTATCATGACATATTATATGCTCTCCATGTGTTAGGTTCTGAAATTGCGAGAGCAGGGGGTATCACAAGTGAGCCTATCATATGCAAAATTACACAGTAAAATTATATATATAGTACCTGACGAATTTCTCTTTCAATGCCATCTATTAAATGATTAAGGTAAAATTTTGAATTCCCCTATAGTTTTATTTTTGTGTTTTGCAACTAGTTTAACTCATTTTCAAGGAAAAAATATTATCAAAATGAATGAAGTACAAAGAATAAGAATTGTACAGTTCAAAACCAGTTTTTTCAGCAATATAACAGAACTGAAAAAATGACATCAAAGTATCCTTTCAGCGATCTGACAGCTTTGTTGTAGTTTTTTTTTGTTCAAAGATAATTTCATCATCATCGAAAAGAGGAAGGATATTTCATAGAGCGCAGGTCGATTTTTTTCTAGAGGTTTTATTTCGCGTAGAAAATTCAAGTTTACTTAATGATCTCTAAACAGGCAATAAAATACAGAGAATTTTTACTTCACCTGTGACAAATGACTTCATGATTTCAACCATAAGCATTGGATTTATGATGACATAGTCTCTAAGCTTTGGGGTGTCGAAGTAGATTATCTTTCCAAGTGAATGTTGAATTCTCAAGAAAACATCGAGATCATTTTGAGAAAGAACAGAAACTTCGCTGGTTTCGTTTAACTCGTTCAGTTCTGTTCTGGATAATATCTGTTTTCCTTCACCCACCAGTTCCGCTATTTCTAGTTCAAGGATGAGCCAAGCCTTTGGCATTTTTTCTCCCCAGCAAGGATGGCTAAATGTCAGTTCTGTGATGACTTTTTTTAGGGTCTCTATCTCTTGGTCATTTGCATCTGTGGTATTTACAAAAATCCTGTGCTCCAGGGCCAAATGCTTTCTCCCCTCATGATCTTTAAACAAGTCATCAATAGCATCGAAGATTATTGCACGCCTCTCGTTTATTTTCTCCTGAAAATACAGAAAGCAATAAAAATGAAGTATTTCATTCTATTTTTTTACTTTTGGTTACGGGACTGACATTAAATTAACTTGAGCACATGTTTTAAAGAGATCAGCAACCATGTTCCGATTTTTCTTTTTCAAGGAATACCTACAATACAACCATTGAAAAAAGTGTCTACTGTTGCTTTAAGGCATTTGATATCGAACATTTAGTTAAATATTGCTCAACACAACTGGATCGAGAGAAATACTTTATTCTTTAAATTAATATCCAATTCTGTAATTCCTAAGAAATATTAACGTCGACATTAAAATATTATACTATCTTAGCAAATCAAATCTTTTCAGATGCCCCGATTCTTCGATAGTACAGCTTTGTCTTGCTGATAATACTAGTAGCTTTATAAACCTAAATTATCATATTAATCTTCAGATTCTTTGGGACAGCCTGTGTGAAGGACCGATTGGGCATTGTGTTAACAGTTTTGAAAGGATACCTTTGATTAGTTATAAAAATGTTTATGGAAAAAATATAAATACACGTTATACAACAATACTGTGTCAAACCCTTTCATAGTTGTGTAACAATGAAAAGACAATAACCGAGTTTTTTTTTTCTCTCTCTCAATTCTTTGATCGTCCTTCTTATAACTACAACAAGATTGATTGATACAAATGATAAAAGTTAAATATATACACTTAATCATCAAATAAAAAAACAAAACAAATCAAAGAAAAGGAGAATGGAAAAAGGCGACAAAGAAATAAAGAAGATTACAACTATTAAATACCAACTATTTATACTTGAATTCGTTTTTATACCTTACCTGAGGAATTTTGTCTTTATGTGTACCTACAAATAAGATTTTAGGTACATCACCGGATATCTTTTTACACCAGGTGAGGATGGAATTGACCCAATGCTGAAGAAATACTGAAAAAAAACGATTTATATCATAAAATATTATTGAATATAACCATAGTTAGTTAGAACATCAGTAGTTATGTTCACTTTTTTAAAACAAAGGCTAGAGTTGAACACTTTTGAAAAAAAAAAAAAAAAAAAAAAAACTAGTTCAGCATTGAGCTAATTGGATCAGTCTCATCTGAAACTACTTGGATAAATGGTACCTAACCTGGTCACAACTATCCTTTATTTGTTGTCTTTGAATAAAATGTCTGGTAAGTCCGCGTCATATCTAAGATGGCCGCCAAAAGTTAAACTTTTGACCCTATGGGAATACTCATTCAATAATCATTGAAACCTATGGAAAAACGCATTCGTCTGAAACTACTTTTCCTATGGGAACCAAACTTGGCCATAATGGTCGCCAAGAGGGTCGACAACGGGAAGCAGAGTTTTAAATAGGACCCTATAGGAAATGAAAAATACAAAGAACATCTCCTCTGATACAGTGAGCCATAATTCATCGAGGTTTAATATCACACTAGAAATGAATAAATACCGAAGTTACTGTGAATTGAAATTCTGCATAAAGTATGTGCATTTCGACAAATTATGTCTCTTCAGTGCAGATAAAATCTAAACGTTTGGAAGACCATTGACCCAAAGATGCTTAAAAACTGATAGAGAGCAAATAACCAATATGATCGAAATGTAAAGCCAAATCAGCTAAGGACAGAGCTTTGCATGAGGGAGATACTTTCGGTTCAGTACCGAAGTACTGAATACTGGGATGATGAATACCCTCGGGTACTAACAGTCCATCAGCAGTGGCGTCGACCCAGTGGTAACAAATGAATAAATACCGAAGTTAGTGTGAACTGAAATTCTGCATAAAGTATGCGCATTTCGACAACTTATATTTCTTCAGTGCAGATAAAGTCTAAACGTTTGGAAGACCATTAACTGAAAGATGTTTAAAAACTGATAAGGGCGAATAACCAATATGATTTAAATGTAAAGCCAAAATCAGCTAAGTAGAGAGCTTTGCATGATGGAGATACTACCTAGTTTTCAACAAAATTTAGATTTTGTAAGGTTCCAAATAGAACTGGCTTTCGGGTCAGCACCGAAGTACTGACTACTAGGCTGGTGAAGTCCATTAACCCAAAAATGTTTAAAATGAACCCCTTTATCATTGAAGTTATTGTCTATGCTAGCCTTGGATCAGATGAGCTACAGGCTCTTGAGAGTCTCTAATTAATATTAAAAGCGTCTAGCGGGTTCTCGACTCTCAAAATCCGGCGACAAAGTCTTGGTTGATTTTAGAGACCGCCATTCATTTCATTACGAAGCCATAGTTAACACGATCCTTAGCTCATGCTCACTAAAACGGAATAAAATGGCAGCGACTAACCGGTTAAATGCTCTTTTCTCATGGAATTATAGAGACAGCGATCTTTTTTTCTCCTTAAAATCTAACTACATGCTTGAAGAGCTTTTTTAGCATCTCTGCTCCTCAAAATTTTATTTGCAAAACATGAAAGTTATGTTTAAGAGAGACCCATGTAATGCTTTTCAGAAAAAGATCAAAATGCATTTTTTTCATGTGATAGATGCTTTTTTGTCTACAATTGCTTTATATTGATGGATTAAAAATATTGCAACACCTGTCTATCTTCTATTTGTGTATTCAAGAATGTGTTGATGATTAAGTTTCTGAAGCTCAAGTTAACTTTATGCAATATAAAAACAAAAATCGAGATCAGTGACGCTTACAGAAAGTGTATGCATTTAAGTTATTCAAGTTGTATTTGGTAGATGTGAAATTATAACTGACTTGAGAAGGATGGTCACTTATTATTAATATGCCTAAAATACATCAGCAATAGAAATTAAATAACAAAAATATATGTTACTATGGGTAGAAATTTTGGAATTGATTACTCATTGTGACTGGTAAAGGAAGTTGCTCACTTGTTACTAACAGCACCACAGGAAAAACTTTTATTCGTGGGCTACAAATGTTCAAATATTCAATGGTTAAAATAAAATCGAAAAATGAAACTATAATAATAAAAATGATAATAATAATTGTCAACAGAATACAATTTTCGGTGAACTGGAAAAGTCTTCAAATAAGAAATAAGAAGTGACAGACACAATGCTTTAAGGCGAAACTGTGCAAAATAATAAAGTCACTGTTACTCTATTTTCTGCATATGCACATTTCGACAACTTATGTCTCATCAGGCCAGATAAAACCAAAATATCTGTAAGTCCATTAAACGAAAACGTGTAAAACCTGATAGAGAACAAATAATCAAAAGGATCTAAAAAGTGACTTCCATGTCATTGTACTATATATACATTATACATTCATTTGGTGAACTATTTGCTTTTTCGACGTAAAAGGAAACTCACTGATTATGTTCTCCTTCATTCAATTGTTTATAGTAAGTGAAAACCGAACCGTCAGTCAACACGAAAAAAAAGATAAGACAATCATAAAAAACACAAAGAAACAAAGATAGCCCTCGAGTATAGACGAGAAAACAATATGCCTACACAAATACAGATAAGCAACATGAATAAAAAAGTATTTACGTCTCTTCCGCAAATAAATTTAAATCCAGTAAAGGTAAGGTTTACTCATGTTTTACTGTATAATAGCTAATAACCTGTAGTAAGGGTTAGGCTAACACATCTTTCACTGAATAATAGCTAATTACCTGTAGTAAGAGTTAGGTATACACATGTTTGACTGTATGACAGGTAATTATCTCTTAGAGTTAGGTTTACATATGTTTGACTGCATAACAGCTAACTACCTTTAGTTAGAGTTAGGTTTATACATGTTTCATCGTATTATAGCTAATTATCTGTAGTAAGAGTTAGGGGACGACCATTTGATTTTTTCAGGGGGAGACTTGGGCGATTTTGCCTAGAAAAATTTTTTTTTTTCATTTCGAACAATTTATTAATTTTCACCAAATATCACATCAAATTCACATTTGCAACAAAAAAATTATCTTTCAAGTCAACCTCAAATTATTTATTTTCATGACAAGTAGGATTAAAAATATCTATTTTCATAAGCATCAAGATTAAATCCTTATTTACAAATCGCACCCCCCCATAATCAAATGGTCATCCTCTTGGGAATACATATGCTTCTTACAGCTTAATACCTGTAGTAAGAGTTAGGTCTACAGATGTTTCCGTGTTTAATACCTATTTACCTGTAGGAAGAGTTAGGTTCACATATGTTTCACGATATAATAACTAATTACCCGTAGTAAGACTTATGTTTACACATGTTTCACTGTATAATAGCTAATCTCCTGTAGTGAGAGTTCCGTTTACATATGTTTCACTATATTACAGCTATGTTTCTGTAGTAAGGGTAAAGTTCACACATGTTTCTTCTATAAACGTTAATTACCTGCAGCTGTTGGTTTCCCATGCTGCCCTGGTATAGACTCCCCGTCCAGGTCGACTTCATACAAGTTCTTACTACCATTAAACAACACTAGGTATAAAGCTCTGTAGGTCATTAATAACTCTTGCGTAGGGTAACACACATACTGGCCTTTAAGAGCCCAAAATATCAAACGGCCAACCTTTTTTTTATATGTTTCATTTTTTAATGCTTGTTCTAACCGCCTTTTAATTTCGCTGTTGGGTAGTTTTGCCTTAACATTTTTTTGTTTTACTTCTCTAACTTTTGGTCTAGCTCCGATTTTATCGTCTTCTGTTGTTAATGGTCTGTCAGATGATTCTGTGGTTGATGTAGTTTGTTGATTAAAGGTGTCCTGTTCTCTTTTATCTTTTTTAGGTAATTGTTGGGGATGCTGTAAGTTTGATGCTTCCTCTTCTACAACTATATCGGTTTTAGTTGACGGCATCAGCATCCTGTTATATACTATATCTCTGGGGTTGTAAATATCTTCACAAGCAAAACAGAAGTAGGTTATTTTGATAATCTTCCTTTTTGACAAATGGTCAAGATACAGAAAACACTTTAAATAACGGTAACAGTAAGAAAAAAAAGAAAGAAAAAGTATCTTTTTACTAACCTGATATCAAACAAAATGTTATGAATACATTATACGAAGATATCAAGTAAAAAGGAAATTAGATATACATAAATTAATTTAGGGAAATAACAAGAAACTATTACAATGGTCGAAAACTACGTTCACATGTCCGTTGCATTGTATCTTATAACTTCCTTAACAAAAGGCGACTGAGATAACAAGTTGTACAGAAATTGGAAAAGGCAAAGTAACTTTATCTTTCTTGCTTTAACTCTTTAAGAAATGATATAAATCTTATAAAAGATGATTACTCTACGGCGCATCTGATCGCACCTATGGTTAAAGTACACAATGGAGCACCTGTTCTCACACATGGTTTAGAGTGCTGTAGGGTTGATGCGTCCTCTTTTATTAGTATATCGATTTTAGTAGACGGCATCAGCATTCTGTTGAATACTATGTCATATGGGTTGTGAATATCTTCACAAACAAAACAGAAGTAGTTTATTTTGATAATCTTTCTTTATGACAGATGGTTAAGATACAAAAACAAAAAAAAAACACTTAGGGTAACAACAAGAAAAACGAATGAAAAAGTATCTATATTACTATTCTCATATAAGAAAAAAACGTTAAGAATACTATGATATCATGTTGAAAAGATTAATAAGTTGCATTGTAGCTTTTATCTTCTATAACAAAAGGCGACTGAGATAAGGAATTGTACAGAAATTGGAAAAGGAAAACTAAATCTATTTTTTTTTACCTCAAATCTTTCAGAAATTATATATATATATTTTTCATCTACCAGTTTTGATTTTATTGCCAGAAATTGACATGTTCAACGCTGCAGGAGCATTATAAAAGATGATTGCTCTACTGCACCTGAAATCACCTACTGTTTAAGTTCACTACGGAGCATCAGATCTTACCCATGTTTAAGTTCTCGTTATTCATCTTTGTCTTTGCCTCCATTGTGTGATCTCTTTTGTTTCCTCATGTTTGCACTGCCGGAGTCTTATAAAAGATTATAAGTCGACTTATCACCTAATCCCACCCATGGTTTGAGTACACTTCGGAGCACCTGATCCCACCCATGGCTTTAGTACACTACGTTACACACGATATCATCTATGGTTTAAGTACACTACAGTGCACCTTATCACACCCATGGTTTTAAACACTACGGAGCACCTGATCTCGCCCATTTTTTAGTACCTACGGTGCACCTGAACTAAACATGGTTGAAATATACTACGGTGCACCTGATGCCACCCTTGGATTTAGATCTGTGTGTATCTCTCAATTTTGTAATATCTTAGTTTCCTCCTGTTTACGATGTTGCCATTGTTTTTTGGATTGTTCTCTACACTATGACCAAAAAAGTACTGTTCATGCCAGGAACAGTGATTTTTTTACTGTCATTCACTGTTCAGTACTGTGGAGGTACTATCAAATATCTATTAAGTATTGTCAAGAACTGTGCCAATCGGGGACAGTAATTAACAGTAATACCATGGTACTGTGATTAACTGTCCAGTACTGTAACAGTGACTTACAGTAAATGACAGTCCTTACAACTATTGTCATAAACTCTCCCGGGCTGTTACATAACATGTCATTAATGACAGTATTTGGTATTACTGTCATGAACTGTCCTTTATTGTAACAGTGCATAACAGTAAGTCACAGTTTTGAAATAAACTGTGTTGCACAGTGACGGATTGTGACAGTTCAAATCAGATAATAACAGTATTTTTTACCGTATATATACAAGTTAATTCCTTTTAACTATAATTATCTTAAATTTTCAAATCGATCTATTCTTAATAGTTAAATTTGAATAGTGTTCATGGGTTTTATTTTTTTTTTCATTTCATATAAATAAAAAAAAATAAACTACAAAAATGTATTTTTATCTTAAGATTAACTCAGTTGCCAACATTTTGTTCTTTTAACTCCAGCCGCTTATTTCAGATAGATAGAACGGTAACATAGCAATTACATACGAATCTTAATGACAATTAAAATTTCCCATGATGGTCTCAGAAATATCTTCATTCGTATGTTATTTGCTAATTCAAAAGGAAATAGCTAAAATGGCATTTACTTTATTGAACTTGTCAGCGCCATAAATATACTATGTATATCGATGTTGATTGCTTTTAGGGAATGACTATTTGATTTTAGGGGGTGTGGTTTTGGCGATTTTGCCTAGAAAAAAATATTCATTTTCAATAGAATTTGGAAAATTGTTTATTTACATGAAACGTCACATCAAAATATTTTATTTGCATTTGCATAAAAAATTTATTCTTTAGTTCTTGAAATTAAAATTAAATTCCATTTTTTAGAAGTAGGATTAGAATATTTATTTCATTGGAACCAATTATACATTTAAAAGTGTCCCAACCCTCACCCCTCGATTATGAATATCAAATCGTCAAAACCTTAGCAGCCAAGACAAGTTTAGTATTTTAGGAATTAATGCTAAAGTAAGTGAGAGCCGAACCGTAAATCTAAAAGCGAACAATCCAAGAACAATGGCAACACCAGAAACAAAAAAGGCAGAAAAAAACAAAGACACAACATGGGTACAGCACAAAAAAGAAAAATGAAGACACTCACACACAAAGATGAACAACACGGACCCAATGTAAAACCATGGGTGAAATCAGGTGCACCGATAGAATCAGCATCTCTTGCTTCTTATAAGACACCCGCCGTGTTGAACATGTCAAATCCAGTAGTAAAGTCAAATTCGGTAGAGGAAACAACAATTAAGCTTTAAAGGGAAAGATCTGTTGTCATGTGGCAAACAGATATCCCATAGCGGTCCACAAGATGATGATGTCGACCGTAAAACTTCCGGAGGGATGACTTCAAGTTTTGGGTAACGTACCCTTGTTGAAGTAGCGTATTTGTGAGCAACCGGGCTCTATTAAGGAAGTCACTGTATCGAACACAGGCTCTTGAATAGCGAATGAGCTGGGAGATGTAAACTCCATATGCCGGCGCTTTTGGAATGTTGCTACAAAGAAAAGGGAAGTTTACTATTGGAAAGGTGAAGTCATCGCGTTTGTCGTACAGCTTAGTTTGAAGTCTCCCTCTGTTGTAAAATTTCGAGGAGAAGGTCAAGGAACGAGGCTGATGTAGAAGTGTCTGTGGTATCCTTAATTTCGAGCTCTTTTGGATAGATCAAATGAAGAAAATCTAAATTTGGCTATTACAGGTCAAAAACTTCACGGTCATTTTCTCAAAATATATTTAAGTTAGCTCAAAAACCGACACATAAAAGTTTTTTGCTGTATTAAAAATTATTATCTAAAAGGAAATAAACATTTCCATTCAATATCGTACAGGGATACAGATCTGACGGAGTGTTTATAATATTGTTTTCTTCAAATTGAAACTGGATTTTTTTTTTGGTAGATGCACGTCTAAGGATGTCTTGCACAATTGACATCAACAGAGACATCAATAAATATCAGGAAGGACCCACTCGGACGTAAATTTTAAACACCTGGTCAATCATGTTACCTATTCCTATTTTATAAGTAATTATCAATGTATATTTCAATCGGCAGGAATCCAGTTTCCTAAAAAGGGGGTTCCAGGAAATTTTTTAACAATTTTTTGTCAGTTCGTTGCTAAATTTTCAAGAAAAAGGAGATTCAACTCCCGAATACCCCTCTGGATCCTCTAATAATGTCAAAAGTGATCTTTTAAATTGTTAAAGTTTATAACGAACATGAGGAATGTACTGTCCTCTACCATCTTACAGACTGATTGTGTCATATATATTAACGGGAAACCAGCCACAGGAAACATTCCTATTTAATAACAAACAGTTTAAACGGGAATCAGTAATCAAAAGTGTCTAGTGATACACTTCCTGTCACAAGTTGCCGCTAATTGCACATACGTTTTAAAATCGACGAAATATTAACAATTTGCATTTGGATTATACAACATTCATCTCTTGTAAGTATGCCAGCATAGACAGTTATATGTCTTTGGTTCGTCTTTATATTTTATTTTGTATTTATATTGTTATCTGCAGAAGGATATGAATATTTGTTCTTTGATTTAGACGTCGACAAGATTGTCTTATTTTGCGGGTTCTACCGTGAATTTATCAGCTTGTTGTTTGGTGTACATTTTCAAAATTATTTTTGACGAAGAATTACAGGAAGTTAATTGGAAAATATATTTCATAATATATTTGATGTAGTTTGCATTTCTTTAAAATTTGAAGAATGCCACTAGGACTGGACATCGTAAAGCTGTCCTTTACGTTCAACGTCTCTTTCTGTGTTTCAGTCAATTGTTCCAACTTAGGGTGATGGTTTACTTTATGACCGGGTATTCAAATATGTATATTTTTATTAGCAAAGAAATGGAAAATGTCATCATGGCGTCACCAAAGAGCCTTCAACACTTCGCATTTTCTCACACCCCAAAGTAAATACATGATAAATACAAGGCAATTCCTTTATAATTAGATTTTCTAGGCATTCGGGACTTATATAGGAAGGTGAACTTGTCCCATCCCTTGCTTTAAGATATACTGTATGGTTGTTATATTTCGCGGGGTATTAATTTTCGCGGTATTCGCGTTTAACGCGATGAGCGCGAAAATTTATGCCCGCGAATATTTTACTGTTAACATGACTATAAATGAAACTACTGATGTTATCTAGAAATCCGCGAATATAAAACTCCGCGAATAGATCCATGAATTAAAACCCCGAAAATTTCATACCGCGAATATAAAGCCCTATACAGTACTGAGTAAGCAAAATTGCTATCAAGCAGAAATGTTTTTGTACCAAAAAATAAACAAATCATCTCCAGCTTAGGAATTTTTTTAACCAACTCTAAACTGCACTTTGCACATGAAAGACCGTTCGGACTTAATTGATGATTTTTTATTCGCTTTTGTTTCAACATGTCGTTGTTAAATAAATTTGTTTGTGGAAGTATCGAAGTTCATATATGACGTAAATATTCACGCATACGAGATATTGTTAAAAAAGTGTACATGACAAAAAAATCTAAATAAACAGACAATATGGAGAGCACCTTTTCTTCTACACCATCTCTCAATCAAACATACTGAGAAATGAAGAAAAAATATAAAAAATATAATTTGTTCAAATGTGCATAGTTTCAATAAAATGTCTCTACTCATCCTTGCTTTACCATACGCAGATTTTACTGTAAACGGTTTAAATTTGCGAGAGCTTCCGTATTCATCTAGCATGTTTTCTTCTTACATGAACAATGTCATAGAAACAAGCGAACGATATTTTCAAATATAAATTAATTTCAGTATCAGTTCAAACCTGTCAACAGTCCGGATATATAACAGCGGGACGTATGCAATTGATCACCTTAATTAAATTGCTAATATTGATTTGTTAAAGGTAATTGCTAATGTACACACATGCAGACACTCCCATATTGAGAGACAAGAGTTATTAACCCTTACCTCCCTGTGCCCTTACCAAATTATTTCTTCAGTTTGAGTTTGTTCATAAATTATTTCCCATAGAAATTAGGCAAAAGTTAGAAATAAACTCTTTTATATTGAAATAAGTATGCTTACTAAAACCAAAATGAATAAGATCGGGTCAGCATTTTAGTCTTTGGATAAATTCGGGTCTCAAATTTCGCATGACATTGATGATTTCGAATTTCGCTTTTAAACTTTATGACACGCCCCCGTCAGATTGAAGTCAAGACACCCCGCCCTTGAGAGCTAGGTATGGTTAGAAAAACTTTTACAATCAAAGAAAATTCGCACTGTGACTCGATAATGTTCCGAGGGTTCATATATATGTGGGGCTGGGTATGTTCTGACAAATGAAGTTGTTCTTTAGCTATTAAGTCTAGAATGGTTATTTCTTAAACCTTGTCTTGGAAGGGGTAAGATTTTCTTGTGTATAACGGGTATATGAGAAGAACTGGTGACCGATTATTTTATCATGGATAAATCTTTCAGCAGGAATCAGCTGATAAAAATTGCATACTCACAACTTAATTGGCTATTTAATTGGTATATTGACTTCGCATGTAGAAAAATCATAATTACTTTGTAAGAAGGGCTCTGTATTTTCACACATTTGTCTAGAATGGGGTTTTGATATCTCTCAAAATTTGTGTAGAAAGCGGACAGGGTTTGAGTTTTGAACCCCGTCAATTTTCAGACCAGGTGCCCCCTCCCCCATAATGCTTCTGCATAATTACGTATTGAATTCTTTGTGGTCAGTGAAAACAAAAAGATGTTTCCCAATATTCAGAGGAAAATTGTTTTAGCGCTTAAAAAAATGTTTATTTAAAACTAATGCAGCTGTAAATACATGTAATATCCAACATTAATAGAAAGAGGTTAATTGTTTTAGGCATGTTTTACAGAAGGAAAAAAGTTTTTTTATGAATAGATTATAGTCCTATAAATAATATTTCTCCGAGCGGGAGAATCACATTGTTGCTGCCTTTAACATAAACGAGAGACTTATTTATATTTAGTTTCATATATTATAACCCAGACGGGTCGCCATGACGACATGTGATGTTTCAGTTAAGTAAAGTATAAAACAGGTTTACAGGTGATAATAGGTAGGTTCGGTGTATTTGTGTTAATTTACCTACTGTACTGGGATAGCCGAAATAAGCCTAATATCATCCAGAAGCATATTATTCACCCTAAACTTTCATAAACTTTTGCTAGTGCTATTTGTGTATTTACATTATTTTGATCAAATACTATGAATTTAGAAAGCTCTAATAATTCCAACACTTCACAAACTATTGACAATACTCAAGAGGTGCCTATCATCTACATGGTACAATTGACCTTAAGGAGTAGGGTTTTCAATGGCATGTAGGAGGCGAGGGATGTTGCTCTATTTCTCCCCACTCTTGCGTCCTACTCCCATCCCCTCTTTCCTTTCTACAGGTACCTTTCTACCGGTCTCCCTTTCACTATTCCCCTTTTGGTCCCTTTTCTCCGGCTATTTTAAACGTTCTCATATCCCCTCTCTCCTTTCTCCAGGCCGCCCCTTTTGTAGCAATAATGTCATTTTGTTTGAAACTAATTTGAATTCAATTTTTTATTAGTGTTTTAACTCAATATTTTTTTCATCAAATTATAAATAAATATTATATTTCACACTTTTAAACTATTATTGAACCAGTAATTTGATTTTGAATTATTTCAGTTTATTTATATATTTTTATGTATAATCATGAAGTGTACAGGAGATCAAGGTTGCAACTCAATTCCAACATAATACACAGAATATGTTATTCGTTAAAACACAGAAAAGATATGTTTACAAGTGCAATGCCATTAAAAACTGCAGCAAAGTCTTAATTGATGTCAAATGTTGATTTGGGTGTTAGAAGGGACATACTGCGTGCCTGAAGCGTTTGCATGGTCAAATAATAAAGATTATTTCAATTTCATATTTAAATAATCTAATTTAATTTAACCAGTTCTATGTTTTAGTCAATCGAGAGTTGTCTTTCGTC
>MJUU01066704.1:113437-127074 GCA_002080025.1 Modiolus philippinarum
TATATATATATATGCGTCTGAAGTCATATATATATTGCATTTTAAGCGATAGCTGAGGAAAAAAAAATATATTTCCACGTAGCGCTCTTTTGGATAAGCAAATGCGAAAAAATACCAATGCAGTTATATATAAAATATTGTTAAATATAAAACATGTCAGATAATATTTTCCCGCTACAAAAATGAAAACAGACGTGTAGAATTATCAGAACGTGTATTCCAGTCAGACAACAGTTCGAAATTCAGCACTTCATAATTTGATCGAATACACTATACAGGCTACTTCTGTTCATCGGTCGTTTAAAATAAACTATACATATATTTTCATTGAGCATATTTTGAACACACTTTGTAGATCCGTTTCCGAAATGCCGTATTTTTGCCGATTTTCTGTTCCAAAGACGCGGGAAATGTTTTACAAAGACTTTCAAAAGAGCTAACTTTTTCCGCTTCACTGATTCTATTTTCAATGCTTGACACTCTTCCCGTTCTCAGGTCCGTTTTTCAACGATTTTATTTATTTATTTTTTAAAATATTTTATTTTATCATATCCTTTTGCAGTAGTTTTATATGTTGTCATCTGGGGCTAATATAATACGTTGTATTAGCCCCACTTATGATATAGCTTTTTGTAAATCTTTCTATAAATATGTTTTAAAAGTCAAGTTTGTCTTTTATTGCAGTGTGGAGTTGGTAAAACAATTCCCCGTGGTAGAGATGTATGCTCTTTATTTTTCTTAGATATGGTGTACTTATACATGAGATAATATCTCATGTGTACACTTTGTTCGATTACTATTTTCTAAATTTATGTAAATTCTAAAACCTAAGGGTTAACTCCTTCCATCGTAGTTTTGTCCTTAGCTATTTTTGATATTACAGATTATTCGGATTTCGTTTGGTTTCATGCATTTTAAACATTTTTTTGAAATTATAGATTTCCTGTGTTTGGGTTCTAGTGCTGCTGATGAGGAATTAATTTCCGAAATGGCCATACAGCTCAATAAAATTATACAGTTGGAGTTAACATATGTGTTATGGTCTCATTTTCATTTACTCCATATCCTTTCGTGAAATATTAAATACAGGAGTTTCTCTTTTATTGCAGTGTGGAGTTGGTAAAACAATTCCCCTTGGTAGAGATGTATGCTCTTTATTTTTCTTAGATATAGTGTACTTGTACATGAGATAATATCTCATGTGTACACTTTGTTCGATTACTATTTTCTAAATTTATGTAAATTCTAAAACCTAAGGATTAACTCCTTCCATCGTAGTTTTGTCCTTAGCTATTTTTGATATTACAGATTATTCGAATTTCGTTTGGTTTAATGCATTTTAAACATTTTTTGAAATTATGGATTTCCTTTGTTTGGGTTCTATACTGCTGATGAGGAATTAATTTCCGAAATGGCCATACAGCTCAATAAAATTATACAGTTGGAGTTAACATATGTGTTATGGTCTCATGTTCATTTACTCCATATCCTTTCGTGAAATATTATACTAAATCTTCACAAATGACCAAAATAATTCATTTTTTTTTAATATTTTACTTACAATACCATTTCGAAGAAGTTTTATATGTCCCAGTATAGCTTTTTGTAAATCTTTATATAAATATGGTTGAAAAATCAGGTTTTCATTATGCAGTTTATACGAAATCTGTACAAATGACCATAAATTCATTTTTTAAATATTTTACTTTATCACATTCTTTCAAAGAAGTTTTATATAAGTTAATTTTGGGAAAAATACATATAAATGTTGTGTCGCGACAATTGAAATAAGCATCAACATATAATATTCCGCACTTTTGGATTCATATTTTACAAAAGATGCATAAATTTGGAATCGAGAGAAAGGAAAATAGCTAAAATGCAAAATATTTCAGTCTTATAAGGTAATTTTGGAAAAAAAAATACATAAAAATGTTGTGTCGCGACAAATGAAATAAGCACTGACATATAATATCTTCCCCTTTTGAGGTCTTTTTTAAGAAAAGATGTATAAATTTGCGAGAAAGGATGAAAGCTAAAATGCAAAATATTTCAGTTTTATCAGGTAATTTGGGGAAAAATACACATAAATGTTTTGTCACGACAATTGAAATAAGCACTAAAATATAATCTCTCCCACTTTTGAATTGATTTTTGACAAAAGATGCATAAATTTGGAATCGTGAGAAAGGAAAATAGCTATAATGCAAAATATTTCAGTCTTATCAGGTAATTTTTAGAAAAATACATATAAATAACTAAATACCGAAGTCACTGTGAATTTACTTTCTGCATATGCTTATGTCTCATCAGTGCAGATAAAATCTAAAAGTTTGGAAGACCATCAACTCAAAGATGTTTAAAAACTGACAGAGAACAAATAACCAAAATGATCTAAATTTAACATGTTTAAAGCAAAACTCAGCTAAGGACAGAGCTTTGCATGAGGGAGATACTCCTTAGTTTTCAATAAAATTTAAAATGTTTAAAATAAAATAAATGTTGTGTTGCGACATTTGAAATAAGCACCGACATATAATATCTCCCATTTTTGGATTCATTTTTGAGAAAAGATTATAAATTTGGTATCGCGAGAAAGGAAAATAGCTAAAATGCAAAATATTTCAGTCTTTTAAGGTAATTCGAGAAAAAATACAGAGAAATGTTTTGTCGTGACAATTGAAAAACAGCACCGACATATTATATCTCCCACTTCTGAGGTTTTGTTTTACAAAAGATGTACAGATTTGGTTTTGCGAGAAAAAAAAAGCTAAAATGCAACATATTTCAATCTTATAAGGTATTTTTGGGAAAAATACATATAAATGTTGTTTCACAACAATTGAAATAAGCACCAACATATAATATCTCCCACTTTTGAGAACATGTTTCAGAAAAGATGTATAAATTTTGTATCGCGAGAAAGGAAAAAAGCCAAAATGCAAAATATTTCAATCTTATAAGGTTGGGAAAATACATATAAATGTTGTTTCACAACAATTGAAATAAGCACCAACATATAATATTCCCCATTTTTGGATTCATTTTTGACAAAAGATGCATAAATTTGGTATCGCGAGAAAGGAAAAAAGCTAAGATGCATCAAATTTCAGCCTCATAAGGTAATTTGGGGAAAAATGCATATAAATGTTGTGTCGCAACAATTGAAATAAACACTAACAAAAATATTTCCCACTTTTGGATTCATTTTTGACAAAAGACGCATAAATTTGGTATCGCGAGAAAGGAAAATAGTTGCAATGCAAATAATTTCAGTCTTATATGGTAATTTTGGAAAAAATACATTCCCTGTTTCCCTTCTTTTTTCTATATAAATGTTGTGTCGCCACAATAAAAAAAACAGCGCCGACATCTAATCTCTCCCACTTCTGGGGTCATTTTTAACAACAGATGTCTAGATTTGGTATCGCGAGAAAGGAAAAAAGATAAACGTTTCAATCTTAAAAGGTAAAAGTTGTGGTACGACAATTGAAATAAGCACCAACATATAATATCTCCCACTTTTGAGTACTTTTTTGAGAAAAAATGCACATATTTGGTATCGCGAGAAAGGAAAAAAGCCAAAATGCAAAATATTTTAATCTTATAAGGTAATTTGGGGAAAATGCATAAAAATGATGTGTCGCGACAATTTAAATAAGCACCTACATATAATATCTCCCACTTTTGAGTATATTTTTGACAAAAGATGTATAAATTTGGTATCGCAAGAAGGGAAAAAAGCTAAAATGCAAAATATTTCAGTCTTATAAGGTGATTTTGTGAAAAATACATATAAATGTTGTGTCGTGACAATTGAAATAAGCACCGACATCTAATCTCTCCCACTTCTGAGGTCATTTTTAACAAAAGATGCATACAGGAAAAAAAGATAAAATGCAAAATGTTTCTATCTTACAAGGTAATTGTTGCGGTACCACAATTGAAATAAGCACCGACATATAATATCTCCCACTTTTGAGATTATTTTTAACAGAAGATGTATAAAACTGGTATCGCGAGAAAGGAAAAAGGCTAAAATAAAAAAAAAAATCTCAATCTTCCAAGGTAATGTTGTGGTATGACAATTGAAATAAGCACTGACAAATAATATCTCCCACTTTTGAGGTCACTTTTGACAAAAGATTTATAAATTTGGTATTGCGAGAAAGGAGAAAAGCTAAAATGCAAAATATTTCAATCTTATAAGGTAATTTATAGCAGAGACATATAATTAATTATATGTCTCTGTTTATAGACACATACATATAAATGTTATGTCGCGACAGTTGAAATAAGCACTGACAAATAATATCTCCCATTTTTTAGGTCATTTTTGACAAAGTTTTTTTGAAATTACATATGAATTTAATGTCTCCAGCATGAACATAGGCCTCGATAAAATACCCTTTTTGAAAGAGTTATTAAGAATATAATGTAACGTAAGCATGGAATGTATAAATAAAACAAAACAAAGCTCATAATAATATATAATTGTATTTTGGTTTTAATTTTATTATCAAAAATATATTTAAAAGAGAATGAAGTCGTCGAGTTTTCATACTTTTGCCTAAAGTTAATTTCGTCATTTTAAATATCACGTGTTTTGAATTGACCAATCGTTAAGAGCAATCCAAAGCTACCACGGAGTTCAATTCAAGTACACTTTGCGATCACTCCCATGATCGCATCTTCTTTTCAAGTGCACTTGAAAGTGGTCACAAGTTCACTCTAGGCTGTCATGGATTCATTTTCAAGTGCACACGAAGTGCACGCGAGGAACGCTTTGAAGTGCACTTGGAGGGAATGTTGCGTCAGCACCGAACTGCAGTGTGGCGGGTGCTGTATACAGACCAGGACATGTTTACCCTTCCTGAGCACCTGATGTCACTCTGTTTTTTAGGGTTCACACTGTTAGTGAATTAGTTTTTTGTAGGGATGGCAACGAGTAACCGGTTACTCGGTTAATCGGTTTTTCAGTTGTATACTCTTATGTGCAAAATCTGACATCGGTTATTTTAATTTATTTAATTGATTTGATACATATCAAAATTAATTGTCAAGTTGTCTACATAACGGAGAAGTTGATATTTACTTTTAAAATTTCAGTCCTATCATAGTGTCTTCAAATGAAGTCTAATAATGCACTTAATTTACTAATGATCTACCTATAGAAATTATAGAGTTTGCATAAATTAACAAAATGTTTAATTATAATGTACTGTCAGAATATATATGCTAGAATTGTTAAACATTACGAATAATAATTAAACAATAATAATGTCCTGTGGGATGAACACTTTATGAGGGGATTGGAAATTCCTCCACACAAAATTTAAAAATTTGCAATTCCACTATATTACCCAATTTGTACAGTTTGAAAAACGAAAAAAATACTTATGGATTAAAATGGTAAAATAATTATATAAACCAACAATAAAGTAGAATATCACAGGACCCAAAAATAAAGTAGAATATTGCAGGACCATTTTCCCGAGATGACGATATGTATAAATTTTCTTTTTATCCCTATCACGATGTACATCACGAAACAGAGAATCAAATTTAATTATTATTCATATTATCTGGAAAACATTGAATATTTCATCAAATACCGCTTAATCGGTTAATCGGTCGAAAGTTTTTCCGAATAACCGGTTATAGTATATCTGTGAAATTATCATCCCTAGTTTTTGTGTTTTATATGTAGTGTTCGTGTGTTTTGTGGGCATGTAGTGTCTGGTCTGCCGTCTTCTAGTGTTTTGGCTTTTGCCTTGTCTCTGGACTTTGATTTATGTAATCTTGTGCTTTGTTCCTTCGGTACTCTACTGCCATTGTTTCCTTTCTAATACGTGCATAACCAGTGGACAAAAAGGCAAAGACAAAGAAACAAATACCCCCTCCAAAAAGACAAACAAATACAAACAAAAGTCAAATGAAGCTTTAAAAACTGAAATAAAAGAAAACCATGGACTCTTTGTTCTGAACGCGTAGCAAATCGTAGCGCTCATATTTGACATTAAACGCAAGATTTGTACTAAAAAATGAAAGATAATTGAACGCACTTTCCAATGAGTCTAATTTGACGAGAATCTGTTGAGAAATAAAAAGAAATAAACATTTGAAGTTCAGCAAATTAATTTTAATTGAATAAAACCCTCCAATTATTTATTATCATTTGTTTTTAAAACTTCCACACACTGTGTAAAGGTCAATATTATGCAACTAGTAACTATCAATTACACAAAACCAACAGTAAAATACATTTAGAATGAATTTCATCAGAACCACTAGTCCTGTTTACAATATCAACTTCACAAAATAAAATTGCCGAATTTCAAACGAGCACAAGTTCTTTATTTCTCAACGGATCTTCGTCAAAGTGCGCTAATTGGAAAGTGCATTTAAATATCGTCAATGTTGAGTACAAATCTTGAGCCTTGTACTATCGAGTCTAAGCGCCACCCAGTCAGACCAAAGGATCCTTATAGTTCAAACTGAAGGATTGTTATAGTTCAAACTGAGTACCCTTTAGTGATTAAAAGTTCTATTGTCTATGTCAATTTCAAACCTTCAGAAATTATATGGCCTTCACCACGACATCGTAAATAGATATGAAATGTCAGTGTGACAAATGAAAACTGACATTTTCAGCTAGATTCGCGTCCTACGGGATTTGACATAGTCAGTTTTGACTTAACCCTGGATTGACCCATTGACAGCGTGACGGGTGCTGTATACAGAGCAGGACATGTTTACCCTTCCTGAGCACCTGATGTCACTCTGTTTTTTGAGAGTTCACACTGTTAGTGCTTTATTTTTTTGTGTTGTATTAGAAGTGTTCGTGTGTTTTGTGGGCATGTAGTGTGTTTGGTCTTCCGTCTTCTGGTGTTCTGGCTTTTGCCTTGTCTCTGGACTTTGACTTGTGTAATCTTTTGCTTTGTTCTTTCGGTATTCTACTATCGTTGTTTCCTTTCTCATACGCGCATAACCAGTGGACAACAAAGCAAAGAAGAAGAAACAAACACCCCCTCCAAAAAGATAAACAAACACAAGCAAAAATCAAATGAAACTTAACAAAACTGAAATACAAGAAAATTATGGACTCTCTGGTCTGAGAGTGTAGCAAAACGCAGCGCTCAGACCCCATACCATAAATTCAAGATTTGCACAAAAAAGGTATTTAAACGCGCTTTCAAATGAGTCCCATTTCACGAGAATCCATTGAGAAATATAAAATATATAAACACTTGAAGTTCAGCAAATTTAATTTAAACTGAATAAGATCCTCTCCCTTTTTAATATCTAAATTATTTTGACTAATATTTCTTTTTGAAATTTCCACACTTTGTAAAGGTCAAAATTATGCAACCTGTCACTATCAATTACTTAAAACCAACCGCAAAATACATTTAGAATGAATTTTATCGGAACCATTAATTTTGTACAAACGGTGTGTATCTCATTTAGAAAAAAAGTCTATTTTGTATCAGAATGAGATTTTCCTGGATTTCAAAGAAAACCCCAGATATTTCACAAAAATTTAAGAGAGCAGAATGACGTAAAACTGCAGTGACTATCAAAGTTTGAAAAATCGGGCGCAAGATGATCCGTTATATTTAGTGTGTTCCTGCACTGTGCTGAGCATGCATTTAATTCAAGAATTGCTAAAAATTTAGTTCCCTAAAATTTTAGCGAAATATCAACGGTGAAAATCATGGAAAAGCTCATTCTGAAACAAAATAACCTTTTCTTAACAAAAGAAACTCCTTTATAAGTAAATATTTCTATTTGTTCTTAATATTAGTGTTATCTTGTGCTTCCCCTTTTTATATTCTACTGGCGATATCTTGAAGTTTGAACTCATTAGTTTGTATTCAAGAAAAGAGAGACTATTTAACAAAACATCTATATGACAGTAACTGTCATGTACTGTAACAATCCAGGACAGTGAATGGCAGCAGTTGTAAATACTGTAAATATCTGTGAGTAACTGTTATAAGTAATGGACAGCCAATCACAGTATTTGGGTATTACTGTTAATCGCTGTCCCGGATTGGCACAGTTCTTGACAGTATTTAATAGATTTTTGACAGTACTTCCACAGTACTGAATAGTGAATGAAAGTGAAAAAACACCGTTCCTGGTATGGACAGTACTTTTGTCAGTCATAGTGGAGTATTCATTGTGACATCTTCGATTGTGAAATTTAAAAATTAATTTGATAAGGACGGAAAATTTCCGCAAGGAAGCTGCGTTCGCTTTTTTGGCAGTGCCATTTTCATATTAAAATTGGTAATAACAAATATATATTCAAACCATTTATCAATTGAAAGAGGGTCATAGCAGTTAGTTTTTACCTTTTTCTATCAACACAAATTTATGACTATCAATTTCCAACCCACAGCTACCTTCATACAGAGTTAAACCGTCGGTTGGTAATCTTTCTACAGGAATGTGATCTCCACATAGCAACATAACTAACATTGTCTTTCCCACACCAGACTTTCCTGTTACCATAATTCTCATATCATAAGATTCATAAGTACTTCCTTCTGCCATTATATCTTTAAGTTCAATAATAGGTTGTTGCAAAACATCTGGATGGAATCAATAAAAAAAACAAACTATGAAACAAAATTTAGAATAAAAATTGAATGTTAATTAAGTATCATAGTTAGCCTGTTTAATTTGCTCTAAAGATAATTTCATGCGAAACATTTGAACCTCGGTTTGAATTAGTCCGAAATTTAAGCCTTTTTAAAAGGCATATTATTATATAAGTATGTATCCACATTGAGTTGTAGGTTTAAATCCTTTACAATGTCAATAGACGCTTTAAATTGCAGTATTCAAAAAGATCCAGACCGAGTTTGTCGGTCATGGAACAAATTAGAATCTCAGTATATACAAGATCCAGATATTTAAACCTACAAAAACTATCATGAGATATGTTAGACTATACGTATGTATGAACATCTGCGTCGGGATTTAATCCTTTAGAACTTATATTAGACACATTTGAAGATCAGTACGTACAATTATCCAGATCGAGATTAATTTTTTTACAACTTTCATGATGCACATTAAAGTCTAAGTATGCACAAAGATCAAGACCAAGATTGCAACTTTAACAACTTTAATGATACAGATAAGAATATCAAGATCAAGATTGAAACCTTTACAATCTTAAGAATCATAGTAAGAGCAAAGATCTAGACATTGATTTGAACTGTCATGAGATACATTAGAATCGCAATGTGCATAAGATTAAGACCGAGGATATACGATCAGTAGCAAACAGTAAGATTGTAAAGCAACTGCTTTAAAATATACACTGTACGTCTTATATATATATATTTTTTTCAGATATTATTGTCTTTGTAATTTCATGTGTTTGAACGGGAGAGAATAAGAATAAAATTAGTTTCTCCTGGATATTTTTATCACGCTAAGTGTGGAGGGTGTCAGCTTTGATACCAAGCTTTTCCAATACATGGGTAGTTTGTACCTTTGGCACGACAACGTCACATTGAACAGTTCACCCTTGCCTTGCTCGCGGTCGCTTTTTTACCGTGGACCCAGAATCTGAAATCATACGTCATGACAAAGAGAAATCTCCAGAGGTGTCCCTACAGGCTATTCGAAAGGCTGTATAGCAACAAAATGATATGAATTATATCCTCAGTTTTGAAACATGAAGGACAGGAGTCTTCTTTACTATATACACAGTACATTTGTAGTTGAAGCGATATACGACTTGTTGATCAGACGTGTCGTTGTTGAATGTATTGATAAACGTTTAGCAATTAACCCGCTTTAAATTTCCTTTTCACATAACGACAAAAACCTCTTTATTATGGATCTTAGGCGTGTAAATGCTCATTTATGGAAGATTTCTGTCACACAATGTGTCAAATTTGAGGATATTTGCGTAGCCATGCAGTTTATTCAACAACAATTTTACTGTTTCAAGTTTGACATACATTCAGATTAATCACCATGTGGACTTTTTTAATAGCATTCAGAATTCTTAGGTTTCTCCTAAAATGTGGTGATAAAACATGTTTTTTTTTTCTAGTTCCTCATTTTGGACTAAGTTCAGCTTCTTTCATGGTTACTAAAATCACTAAGCCCCTGATAAAAAATGGAGGAAGAAGATGGACAAATACTTAGATGATAGGCTTGGCACCCGTGCAGAGTTTACATATGCTAGTCCTTAACTAGCTGTCAGTAACTGCGAGCATTTGTCCAGACAGTACCTGTGTGTTTTGTCTTCATGTTTTATGTACATCATTGTAAGGGTAATCGTCTTGATAAGTTGGACTTTTTTTTAGCTTGATTTTTACTGTGAGTCTTTTTGTGTATTTATTTTATAGCCATTCACCACACATAGGGGGAGTGTTTGGATCCAAGAAAACGAGTTTAACCCCACCGCAATTTTTGCGCCTGTCCCAAGTCAGGAATATGTTGGTCATTGGCTTGTCCTTGTCTTCTTATAAAATTTTAGTTTCTTGATATTTGGGTTATTGGATGTGGTTTGTTTCCATTGATTTATTCACTTTTTACCTTTTTGGGGCCATTTAGGGTTTGCTATATGGTGTGAGGTTCCTCACTGAGTTGAAGACCGTACGATGACCCCTAGATGCTTTGTTTTGGGTCGTTTAAACCTGGATATGGATGTTGTCTCCTTGACTTTAACCCCATTTCCTTTCTTTTTCATATCATTTTCAGAAATAAAAAAAAAAACAAGATATTTGTATAGCGAATTTTTTCCCGAAAGTTGAAAAATCTTTGTGGAATCCTGTCTGAATTTCATTTTGCTTAAGCTATGGCACTGACACAGAAAATTTTTGCTATATATGTCTGGTGATCGACTAGGTAAGTTATTTAACACTGTTGTATCAATCGAGCAGTCCTTGATCATTTACACAGAGTTCATGTGAGAACAATAGCATAATAAATTTAACAAACTGCATTTATGTTTTATGTAACATAGCCTATATTATGACTAAATATATCAGTATAAATGTAAGCAAAGCATCTTCGTGGAATTGTTCTTTAGAACTTTCTTCCGAGAGGGTCGGACAAATAAGGTTTTGGAAAGACAATATTAAATCTATTACTTTTAAACATTTTGTTACAGATTACTTTTGTCAGTAGTCCATGGGCTGGAATGACCAGCGTGCACTCTCACCACTTCAGCTCCCCTACCATCAGTTTAAGTCCCCATACATCCCCTAATCGAAAAAAACATGTTAACACGAGATTACCTGCACGCACTGGAGGTACTTTTGTACATGTCTGTATTTAATTATGGATTTTAAAACATTGGTAAAAGAGAGATTTCTTTTTACTTCCTTCATATAATACTGAAGTTCGGGAAGGCTAGATTTTTTAGGTTAATTGTGTACTCGTAATGTGCGGTATTCTGTTTGTTTGCTCACCTTTGAAAAAATTAATCCAACAATGTAACCAGCGCATAATTTAAATCTAATGCAAATCAACTCTTTTAACTCTATGCTGCTTCGTTTTTTTCATAGCATGATAAAGTTTCCATTAAAAGAAACAATAAAGCAGAGAGATGACGTTTTCCATCATTATAGTGATACCAGCTACATGTATATTTCACATAGGCCATGGGCTGAAATCACTTTCCGTGCACCCCCCCNNNCCCACTTATGATCCAGACCGATTTTTTTTTCAGTCCTTTTATATCCCCTCTTCAAAATAAAACATGTTAACATGAATATAACCTGCACGCATAGACAGTATAGGGCCACTTTTATAGTACACCACACAAAATTCTTGTATTTTAGTTTTATTCTTAATTTTATCTTTTAAGCTCCATAATTTTTATGTAGATAAGTTAGATGTACTGAAATTTGGTATCAAATTGAAGCTTATTTAATGAAATTTACAATGAACACAAGTTTGGGCATATTTCGCTATTTTTGTGATCTGGGGATGCAAAAAATATACCCCCCCTGCCAAAAATAGCGAGAATGACCTCCAGGTTTGACATTTATTACGACTAAACAGTGAACGTTGGACAAATTTGAAATACAGGAAATCCCCATTTTTCATGAATTTGGGGCAAAATATTGAGTTAAAGTCAACAAATGGCTGTTAAAATTCCAAATCATGATATAATTCATCCAACATTGTCATATATAACACACATTATTCGTGTTCTGGTTATTTTTATGCGAACAAAGACATAAAATTGACCATTTTAGGGAAAATTTGTTGGAGTAGGGGTACGATTTTCGGATTTCAGAGTCACATTAACCGTTCCTTGATTTTTTAAACACTGTTTACAGACAACTAATATATCCCTTAGAACAATAAGTTGGCATATCTGCAGATATATCCTCCAGACTTGCCATATATAACGCGTTAACAGTGAACTTTGACCAAATTTGAAATGTGGAAAATTCTTATTTTTCCTCAATGTTGGGTACAATGTTGAGTTTAAGTCAACAAATGGTTGTTAAAATATCATATCGTGATGCAATTTATGCAATATTGTCATATTGAACACACATTTTGAGTGTTTGAGTTAATTTTATGCGAACATAGACAAAAAATTGACAATTTTAGGGAAAATTTGTTGGGGTAGGGGTAATATTTTCGGTATTCAGAGTCACATTAAACACTCCTTGTTTTTCTTAACAATGTTTTAAGACAACTAATGAATCGCTTAGATCAATTAGATGGCAAATCTGCAGATATATGCTCCAGATTTGACATATTTAACGATTTAACAGTGGACTTTGGATAAATCTGAAATGTTGAAAATTCCCATTTTTCATTAATTTTGGGATAAATATTGAATTTAAGTCGACAAATGGCTGTTAAGATAGCAAATCACAAAGTAATTCATGTAACTTTGTCATATACAACACACATTTTGCGTGTTCTGGTTATTTTTATGCGAACATAGAGAAAAAATAGACAATTTTAGGGAAAATTTGTTGGGGTAGGGGTAAGATTTTCGGTATTCAGAGTCACATTAAACACTCCTTGTTTTTCTGAGCAATTTTTTGAGACAACTTATATATCCCTAAGAACAATTAATTGGCATATCTGCAGATATATCCTCCAGATTTTGAATGTATAACGATTTAACAGTGAACTTTGGCTAAATCTGAAATGTAGAAAATGCCCATTTTTCATAAATTTCGGGTAAATGGCAGTTAAAATACAAAATCACAATATAATTCATGCAACTTTGTCATATACAACACACAATTTGCGTGTTCTGGTAATTTTAAGTGAACATAGACAAAAAATTGACTATTTAAGGGTAAATTTGTTGGGGTAGGGGTAAGTTTTATGGATCTAGGAAGTTTATAATACTTCAGAACTGCCATAGTGTGTACCAGTTGTAAAGAAGACATTATGTACTTCCATTTTATTCCATCCTTTCTTCAATTTGAACCACTTATTGATAAGATGAGGCAAAAAAGGGACAAAACTTTGTCGAAAACGAAAATATTCAAAGATGTGTTTTATTTGTCTATTTAAAAGTGATAGTTTGGTCATTCAAAACATATTAACATTATGTTAACATGCCTAATTTGTAAGGAAGGACATTAAAAGACTAAAAACAATTCCAAGAATTATGAAATGAA
>MJUU01066705.1:4818-29091 GCA_002080025.1 Modiolus philippinarum
TTTTTATAGTACTATTTTCGAGGTCTGTCAAACATTGGCGTATTGAAATAGTGTAGTGCGCCCTGACAATATTATGGCTTTGACATTTAACACAATCTGGGAACACAGAAGCTATAGTTAGTCGTCATATAAGCGGGAGGTTGATGGTTTAACCCACCATTTTATTTATAAAATGCCCGTTCCAAGTCGGGAATATGACGGCTTGCCAAAAAAGTTCTGTGTCGGATTGTGTTCCCCTGATTCAGTCGAATGTTATACGGATTTTCCTTACTAGTCTCTTCCTTTGATCGATTCGGACTTTTGTTTTCACTTTTATTCTCATCCTCATTTATCCAAACAGTCAGCCATTTCTTTTTCTATCTTTGGAAATTGATACATACCTTGGCTCCTAGCTCACAGACAGTTGTGGAACTCGTGTTAATACCTCATTTTCAGTTTTTTTTTAACAATAAAGTTATATTTTAATTCCCTTAAGTTTGTGAATGATCGATCATGAACGAAAATCAGGAAATCGTCGTGATTTGCTATTCAGATCGTTTCAAAAAAATATCCTATATTCTATATATCTTGTTGAACTGACAGATGAAAGTCAAAATCAACCAACCATTTTTCTGCAATTATGTTATTGCACGTTTTGATAAACTTTTCATGATTTCTTGTTGGCACTATACATTGGTTGTACCAACGTCCCGGAGATCCTGAATAAAAGATTTACGCAGTAGTTTAATGTAGTTCGATATCAAAGACAGACATATACTTCCTTGTACATTAAGCTTTTCCCTTATGTCTGCACCAAAGATAAATATAATACTATCTTTAAAACCTACACTCCCGAAGTGTTACTTTTTAACCAAAAAAGGGGGTGTTGATTAACTTTCTCATCAAATTTTCCACAGATACAGTCGTAGAAAATTTTCTGAGACTGTTTCTGTGGAAAATATATGGTTTTCGGGAATTTTACATAATAAAGAAAGAGATAATCATTTGTCATTGTCCTTTTTCTGTTAAGTTAAAGGAGACAGACGAAGACAAAGTTCTGGTGGGAGGACACGAATCTGGGACCATAGTAATGATATCTTAGAGATATGATCGAAACCTTTCTGAAGATATTTTCTAATTCTTATAACACTGGATCTTTTGGGCCCGACTTATGATATCTCAAAGCATCTCAACCTTTCATATTGGTTATTCGTTTTATCTCAGTTTTTTAACATCTTTGAGATTTGGGTCTTTTTAACCTTTGTATCTTATCTGCACTGAAGAGACATAAGTTGTCGAAATATAAATAAACTCACAGTAGTTTCGGCATCTAGCTATTTGTTAACACTGGGTCGCTACCCCTGCTGGTGGACTGTTAGTCCCCGAGGATATTCACCAGCCCAGTAGTCAGTACTTCGGTACTGACCCGAAAACCGATTCTATTTGAAACCTTGCAATATCTAAATTCTTGTAAATTTTGTCATTCTTTAAACACCAGGTCTTCTAAGGCCAAAGTCATGACATTATAGAGAGAGGATCTAAACCTTTCTGAGGATATTTTCTCATTCTTAAAACACATAATCTTCTGAGACTAAATTTTAGATATCTTATGGGATCTCAATCGCCCTGAAAATATATTCTCATTCTTTAACCGCTTGGTCTTCCGAAACCAAAGTTACAGCATAACGAAATTTACTGTTTTTATGCAACTCCGGTATTTTTTGTATTTATTATACATTCGAAAGAAAATCTCAACCTTTCTGAAGATATGTTTTCATTTAAACTGCTAGAGCTTCTAAGGCCAATGTAAAGATATTTTATAGAGAATTATAACCTTTCTGAAGATATTGTTCATTCCTAAAATGCCAGATTTTCTGGGGAGAAGTTATGATATTTTAGAAAGAGGATGTCAACCTTTCTGAAGGTTTTTCTCATTCTTAAGACGCCAGGTCTTCTGGGGCCAAAGTAATGATATTTCGGAAAGAGGATCTCAATCTTTATTAAAATATGTTTTCATGCTTAAAACGCCAGGTCTTCTAGGACCAAAGTCATAATAACTCAGAAAGAGGATCTCAACATTTTTATGGTAATTTTCGTTTATGTTAAACGGCATATCCCTTGTAAGATTAATTTATGGAATAATAATGATTGTAGGCACAGTTCACTGAACAAAATCAATTATCCAATTTTTTCACCTAAGAATACTGAACTCATAAAAGGGTAAACTGTCGATTGCGAAATAGAGACCCCGTCTTTCATTCATAAATCAGGAAATCATTTATCAGCTTTAAAGACTGCACCTCTAATCCAGAGTTCATAACGGAAATGACAAACACTCACTATGACAAACCGGATTATTCATTAGAAGTGTGACGGTTGACACGCGTAAATCAGATCATGCTTATAATTTCTGAGCGCATGATGATACTTCCAGATTTTGTAGGGTTCCCACTGCTATTTTTTTTATACATTTGTATTGTTTTTTGTCGTGATGTCTCAATTTATGTTGAACCTAAATTGAAGTCTTATTTTATTTTAGAATTTGCCCTCCTCCCCTTTGCCTCGATATTCGTTCGCTTTCATACTCTATTCAAAAGTCTTTAATGTCTTCTTGTGCATGTTGTCTTAAGACACACGTTTAAATCCTGGAAACTTTTCAGTTCTTTGAAATCTTTATTTAATTGCTTAGAAAATTGATTAACACAATTTTTCCTGACGTTGCAACTTAAATCAGATATACGTAGTAAATTATATTTCTCAACCCCTTTGTAATAAAAGTATTACGATAAATATTTTGACATTTTATAAGAATTTTTTTTATTTAATCTACGATCTGAGCTCATTAGCCCACGGGTTTTTGTCGACGAAGGATATTGAAATCTATCACTTTAGAGGCAAAAACAAAGAATTTTATGTCATTATTTCAGAAAATCATATAATATTTTATAAGTAATGTTTCTAATGAAATATTGCTACTGAGTATGAAATTTTCACCTACAGATATTCAGTTATAAAACAACGGCAGTACAATACCGAAGGAACAAAGGATGATCATTGCAAAAATTGAAGTCCAAAAACATGAGCAAGGCGAAAACACAGGATAACAGTGATGCTAGAAAGATACAAAATGCAGAAATAAAAATACAACATTCTAAAACAAAGGCAATGACAGTGTGAACTCCCATGATACTGGGAATGACGTCAGGTGCTCCTGAATGATTAGTATGCCTAGCTCTACTAGCAGCACCCGTCACGCTGTCAGCGAGACAATCTCAAATTAAGTCAAATCCTGGAAGATGTGAATCTAGCCGAAATGTCAGTTTTCATTTTGGACAATGACACGTCATATCTTTCAATGATGTTATGGTGACGGATATAGAATTTCTTGGGGAATGAAGGTAAAATAGGCTGCAAAAATCCCTGACTTAGAAGCTTTTGAGAGAGTTTTTGTTTATGTTTGTTTTTGTTTTTGTTTTTTTTTCTCTGTTCAAAAAATCACTGTATAAACACACACTACAAGCTCGACGAATCAACTGTGAAATGCAGACGCCATAGGCTAGAGAGGTAGGTATATTGCTGCCAATGTAAAGAGAAGAACTAGTATTTCTTTAAGTATTAATAATTTTAAAATACGAGAAATATGAAAGAAATGTCTCCTCTTAGCAATTCACACGATTACACGAATATGGTTGGTCAAACTCCTTATTTTTTAGGAAATAGATAAACTGAGAAATATTAGGGATTCACAACAACATGATTTGACTTATTTACTTTTGTGAAGAAGATTTGCTGTTTTGATATTGCAGCATAAAAGGCGGATTGGGATATCTCTTGATATTTATAATTCAATCCGTCATATTGTATGGAATGAAACTATACCTTCAGTGCGACAGTCTCCTAAATTTCAGAAATATTTGATCGTTTCTGAAACCGTAGCAAATTCAAAAGCAATCTTATTGGAGAGAATTGCAACCTCTTTGAAGACACAAAAATACCAAAGTTGCATAAAAACGGTAAATTTCCTTATGCTGTATACGTGATTCAAGGAGTAACCTCTCATCAGCAACATTAAAAACAAATAATATGGAAAGCAATAATAAAAAAAGAAGTACTCATTACCAAAAATTTCGAAATAGGGGGCCAAATCCAGTACCAAGGACATATACCGAGTGCCATTCATGGAATGAAGCCTCAGTATTTTAAGTGGTTAGAATGTTGATAAAAACAGTAGATTTCTATAAACTGCAAAGTAAAATTTTCATGTCAGACAAGTCTGATATTGGGCTGGTGAATCCCCTCGGGACCTCTGATCCGCAAGCAGTGGCATCGGCCAAATGTTTCAAAATACAAAAATACCAACGATACATAAAAACGGTAAATTTTATTATGCTGTTCACGTGATTCAAGGAGTAACATCTCATCAGCAGCATTAAAAACAAATAATACGGAAAGCCATTGTTGAAGACCTCATGGTGACTTCAAGATGAAGAACAACAATAAAAGCGTTGTTCCATTCCTTTTTACCATGTATTTGTAGAGACTTTGTCTCATGTGCATTTACTCCATATCCCTTCATTGCTTATAATCCAAAGTAGTCAAAAAAAGAAGTATTTACTACCAAAAATATCGAAATAGGAGGCCAAATCCAGTACCAAGGATACCTACCGAGTACCATACACGGAATGAAGCCTTAATAACAAAAGGGGTATCGTAAGATCAAAGTCATTACATGTCAGTATGGAAGATCTCCTAAAAGATATTTGATAAGTCATCATATCCTAGGTCATTTCAGAAATCATCAAAATCAGTGATATAATTTTTCTTATTAACAAATTGGTATATTTGTTTGATCCAAGGGTGGAAACTTTTAAAAGGAAAACTGTTAATGGCAATTTTTTTTTTCTTTTTTTTTTTTTTTTTTTTTTGTAGATAATTTTTGACATTTCTGTCAAGTTTATTTTTTTATTTATCAATTTATGTGTTTTACACATCAGCAAACGAATGCCGAAACATGCAGTAAAGGGAAATAATAAAACAATAAAAAACAAAGCAAATCAGATGCAACACAAAAACAGTGAAACCTGCTGCAAGAGATAACTCAAGGAGTAGGAAAAAGAGGCCTTTGAAGACAGACGGTTTCTTGATACAGGTCAATTTGAAATGATTATGATATGAAGTGTACATTTTAAGCGGTCTATTAAAACAGGTAGGTCTCTCAATACAGGTGGTCTCTCAAGCAGGTTTTACTGTATAATACCGAACGAATTATCAAGTATGTTGTAAGCATTAGAAATGTGACCCCTCCAAAAAATGCGGATGTATCATTAGATGTTCCACATCAGACAGGATGATCTGGTATGATTCAACATCATCGAAACAAAATTCTATATGATTGTTAATTTCAATAGAAACTATAGTACACTAACTACCATTTCCATTAAAGTGTTAGCATCGAAACCTATAAACGATAATTAGTTTACTCGGAAAGGAGAAGGTTCAGTATGACNTTTTTTTTTTTTCTAAACAATTGGGAACTTTAAATATAAAAAACTATACATTCTAAATCATCACATGAACTGTGCAATTGTTGCTTTATAAAAATCCAGGCATATGTTTGCACTTAAGTGCAAATGTTATAATTGCTGATGTCAAAACGTGGGCTAAAATCCAAAACTTTTGAAAATCTCACTTTTTTGGTGGAATTTTATATAGTTTTTGTTAAAATTAGTAATGACCATACTCATGTTCATTCACAGTATTTACATATATGATGTAACTAACAAGTATTCATTACATACTTAAAAGAGCAAAAAACTGGGTAAAATAACAAATTTGTTGCAGTTCAATTTTCAGACCAAATTTGAGCAACTGCAACATCATAATAAGGATATAATTTCACAAAAAAATCGACTGAATCAACCGAATATGAAATTAAACATTGTGAAAAGAGTGCTATATCTCCACTAATTTGTTGTTAATTTTTGGGGCCAAAAAGCGGCCATACCGAACCTACTCCTTTGAAGTTTTCTCCAATAATTGTACGGCAATTTCTGAAAAATTGTCTGTCTCTGCAATTTCTGAAAAATTGTCTGTCTCTGATGATCAAAAAATAGGGTCATAGCCAAGACTTCACGTATAGACGTACAGACTGCTGCACATTTGTGTCCATCCGAGTTAAATGGAAAATAATTTTTTTTGTATAGCTGCTTGACAATTCAGTTTTAGAAAATTTTAATTCCTTTGCTGAAATATCGATCAAAGAAAATTTGGTCATTTTATACAAGATGTGACTATGGAGTCCGTGCCAAACAGAATATCTTATAATCTTTAAATGTTATTGAATTGGCAAATACAATTACAAAACCAACCATTTCTCTGCATTTGAAGTCATTGCACATTTTGATAAACTTTTCATGATTTATTGTTATCACTATACAAACGTCTTGCAGATCATGAATTAAAGATTTATGCACTAGCTTAATATACAGTTCGATATCGGAGACAGACACGCTTTAGATAAATATACTTCCTTGTACATAAAGCTTTCGTCTTAGGTCTGCATAGAAGATAAATAGAACACTATCTTTAGAACCTACACATCCGCAGTGTAATTACCAATGATGAATTACCTAGTTTAAAAGTTGCCGTTTAATGACATTGCTGAGCAAAGTTTAATGAAGAATAATGAGTATATCCGAAATGACATCAAATGAATACCGAAGCAATGATTTAGGACACCAAATATCTACCTTTTTTAACTTAGGCAATATAACGAATTTTAATATCAAAAGAAAGTGATACATTGGAAGCCTTCCAACAAACTACTGGTCCTGTATATTTGAATGATATCCGTCGGATTTATATTGTATCATACGGGGTTAATATATCTGGTGATACAGTGTGATTACAACTAAAAGAAAAGGGCAAATATCATCCTAAATATAAGTTAATGCATTGCATAACGCCAAAGAATAATAAAAATATTCTGATATATATATCACTTAATTTATGAGGATCAATGTTCCAATATATTTCCAGGAAATATAACTCATCACATTTTCGGATCAAGAAACAATGTATGTGTCAATTATTGATAGTGTTCTCATTCCTGATTTTCTAAACTTTTCGTCGGGTAAAAATCAAAAGATTAGAAGAATGACATCAGATACTGCGCAATGGTGGCCTGTCCGACTCCGGAAACGGCACCCGTCACACTGTCAAAATGTCAATACAAGGTAAAGTAAACGCTTGTAATATCAAATGAACGAATAAAAGATTTTGAATATGAACAGTTACACGAATACTTGAAATCTAGATAAAAATATCGATTTTCATTTACGACATCGACAAGTCATACTTTTAAATGATGATATGCTTACGGCCACATAATTTCTTGAGGAATAAAAGTAAAACATGTTATCATATCCCTCACTAAACAACTTCGGAAAAATTGTTTTTGCTCTTCTAAAATTACTGTCACGTAACAACTTGTGAATATATTCTCTATATGCTCGTGAGGTATATTCTCTATATGCTCGTGAGGTATATTCTCTATATGCTCGTGAGGTACATACTGGTTGATTGCTGAGATGTTCACTTAAGGAAAGTTAAAGTAATCACTTTTGTCATATAGCCTTCATCATCGTTAATCACCGAAAGGGATCTTAGAACGAAGCTGAAATAGGTGCATCATTAGTCTTATTTTTCCCGATTGAGAAAGATCTAATTTAATAATCTATAAATTTTGGATTATCAAAAGTACATCATCGACGCAACGCAGGCCGATATTATAAGACTGTTTTGTTTAATTTATTATTTAAAAAAAAATATGCATGTTGTTGTTGTTTTGTTTTTGTTTTTGTTTGTTTTTGTTTTGTTTTGTTTTGTTTTGTTTGTTTGTTTGTTTTTTTTTTTTTTGGGGGGGGGGTGTATTATTTTTTTTTGTATTTTTTGTTTTTTGTTTTAGATTCATACAAAATAATTTAAGGGAAACGGTAAGCATTAAGCGGTGCACATTTCCCTTTGAATCTATATTATCATTATATAATAAATCCGTTCAAAATAAAAAAATCGTCAAATACAAAAGCGAGAGATACACTGGTTAATATATTTGAATGTTGGTCTTTAGAAAGATAAAAACATACAAATAATTGCATTTTGAATAACTTTTTGAAAATTAAATATGAAAGTTTTGTTAATGCACTTCCAATTTGGACTGACAAGATGGTGACTTCAAGATGAAGAACAAAAAAAAGAGTTATGACATTGCCTGATTTAACCATGTTTTTGTAGAGACTTTGTCTCGTTTCTCTTCACTCGATATCCCTTCATTGTTAACTTATTTTAGAGGTACTCTCAATGACGATGCCATTTTTCAAACAATCGTAGTTGGTATTTCCCCGCAGTATGGAATCTTAACTGATATTATGCACCTGTCATTAAACACGTGTCATTTGGACGTTACATTTAAGGTTTTGACATAGATTTTCTGTAAGTTCCAAACGATTTGAATGCAGAGAAATGGCATGTCAGGGATTTTGCTGATATTCATTTTACTGGTTGATATGAACCCATGAATCATAAATATTCTTGCCAAATTATTATTATTGATCTCCGTGTCTATGGTAACCGTGGCAACCATTTTTGGCCACGTCAAAACCTCTTAAACAGACATTTTTTAAACAAAATATTTCATGGAAGATCACTGCACATACATAAGATACAGTTTTAAATGAGGTTATTTCTGAGAATTATAGCCCATCTCCAAAACAGTCACAAAATTAACAGAAATTAAAAGTTAGAGCGAGGCTAAGCAAAATTTCAAGAATTTTGCCTTGTCTCACTGCAGTGATAGGACAAAGTTTTTCCAAATTTGTCACTTTTCATGTTCATTTTAAGGCACTAATTCCATATTTATAATATAACTTTAGCCTCATGGATCGAGGGTAGTTATTCCAAAAATATCTATCAAAATTTTGGTGGGTTAAGAATAAATGTTTTAGAAAATCAATGTTTAATTTGTTTCCATCGTACACGGGCAAAATAGTCATTTCTGTAGAATGCTTTTACAAAAAAAAAACATAAAAAACAAGTGTTTGATTAGAGGTGAGATCAAATAAATATCAATTATATCTAGAATAGATATCCTTTGAATTTACAATCTTGAAACCATTTTGACGTCAAGGCTCTGATTGTCAAGGTAAACTGAAAATTAAGCTTTCGAAATAAAATTTTTAAATGTGATTTTAAAGTGAAGTCCAAGATAATGTAAATAACCTTGAAAGTTAAATTGATCCTTTAAGAAATACACGACGAACAATATTTTGATATCTAAGATCAAGTAAGTGGTGATTACATAGTTATAAGCAATGAAGGGATAATGAGTAAATGTACCTCGTGGTTAAATAAAGCAATTGAACAACGCTCTAATTGTTGTTTTTCGTCAAGGCCTTGAAAAATTAACTTAAATCATACCTTATACTGTAGTGAGTTCAGGACGGTTCCTGGTACCAGTTTGGGTGGAAATCATTGCTAGATGTCGAGCAACGCTACATTCTAGCCTTTATCCCATGGATGCAGGATCGTCAACAAACATAAAATTAACTGGCAAAGTGTATACATTTTTCATAGAAATGGTTGATTGTGCCTGGTTTCCATTGTACCTATAACATTGATATTCTAGGACACTTATTCTTACTACGCTGAGATTTTGATATTTTTAAACTGCGATAAGAAGATAGTCTTCAGGACATATTTGGTAGCTTTGTTTTGACTTTATGTTTATGCAAGGCAGCAGAATTGCTTGGAGACATATGAAATGAAAACCAGTTAAATCTTTGACATGATGTTTGCAAGTTATTTTGTCACTTACAGAGATTTTTTGTTAACTTATCTATTGTCCATTTATGGAAAGGGAAACAACCCCCTTAACTGGACAAACGAGGGGCTTTCCAACGTTAACTAACCAAAATGTAAAATTTCAGTGTTACATGACAGAATTAACAGACCCTATTGCTAAATGTTGTTTGAAATGAATATACTTAGTAATTAAGTAAATTTGTTTTCTTGAGATATTGAAAAGATCGTACATTCAGCTATCGCCTTAAATCTGTGTAGAAGATAAATACAGTTAATACATGTAATAGTTTCTGTTACTTTGAACACTACTTTTAGCTTTGGTTGAGTTGTGAGTATATAAAAAAGTGATATTTTAATAAATAACAAGTGTGGATCGTATTGCAAGGCCATACAGAAGTCCCCTGCCGGTGGAATAATTCTTTGTTATACCAGCAAAAATAGTTAAAGAAGAAAAGTTTCCGGAGCCCAAGGCCCATAACTCCATCCAAAATCAATGGACCGGAACCAAACTCGAACTTGATCTGTAACTCATAGTGGTAGACTCGCATAGCAAATATTAGCCATATTTCTGGAACGGTTTAGAAAAAAAGTCAGAAAAACCTTTATTTTACCAAAATGTTCTTGGTTAAAGGGCCATAACTCCGTCCAAAATCAATGAACCAGAACCAAACTCGAACTTGACCTGTAACTAATAGTGGTAGACTCACATAACAAATATTAGCTAAATATATGGGACGGTTTAGGAAAAAGTCCGGAAAACCTTTATTTTACAAAAATTTTCTAGGTTAAAGGGCCATAACTCCGTCCAAAATCAATGAACCAGAACCAAACTCGAACTTGGTCTGTAACTCATGGTGGTAGACTTACATACCAAATATAAGATAAATATCTTTTATAGTATAGGAAAAAAGTCCGGAAAACTGAATGTGACGGACTGACAGACTGACAGACTGACGGACTGACGAAGTGCAAACCTAAAGTTCCCTTCGGCGAAGCCGGTAGGGGACTAAAAAGAAATGATACCGAGACAATACTCCAATTCGGTTTCATCAAACAGTTGTGCATTTTTATTTCATTTCTTAGGACATTAAAACCTCTTTTAAAAACTCGCATTTCATAATGATTAGTAGTCAACGATTTTTGATCTATTATGCAAACGGAAATGTTACAATAGGTAGGGTTTGTCTCTTAGGCCTGTTATGGAAATATAGTTTCCACAACATGAACAAGTTGAATATGAAATTTCTCACACCGATTTAATAAATTTTGCAAATGTTTGAAAGCGAGACTTGCCGAGCTTTTAAACATTTGAAAATTTATTTAACGAGATGTGAGAAATTTCATAATTAACGTGTTTAAGTTGTGGAAACTGTTTCTTTAATGACTAGACGAAAACACAGAGGATTGTATACCGAATAAATTTGGCGGGAAATGTCACGAAGCTTGTTCTCCTCTCTAGAGAGGAGAACAAATGTTTCCACAACGTTCAGGAAATGTGAAAAACTGGATAGAAATTAGAGAAACAAAAATAAAATCCTCGAGAATATTCCGATTATGATTAACAGTTCTGATGTTCTGTAGACGTATATATATATATATATATATATATAATAATAGACTTACCTTAACTAAAGATTCCGTCACGTATGTTTTGACTCCGAGGGTAACTCAAAACATACCGGAAGGAATTTCTAGTTTACTACACCAGTTCAAAACACACCATCCGTTACTTCCCACTTACTTTCACCAGTCTATTTTTAACAACTTATAGGATCTGTAAGTCTAGTCATGTGACAACGATATTTAGGGAGGAAACTGCAATTTGGAAACAATTCCAACTAAAAGATAACATTTCAGTATCATGACATTCAGATAATTGCTTGAAACGTTATATATTTTCGTACAAAATGTAGCTTCCTGCTGCAATTTATGTACCCTGAAGTTTCAAAATCGAACGAGAATTTCAGGCCTATTTCCCCGAATAGAAATTTCATGTTAATTTTGCAGCATATTTTTTTATTCTTCTCCAAAAGAAGCGTAGATGTAAAGTAAAAAAAAAAGGGGGTATATTTCGTTTACTTTCTCGTGAAATAGGCAATACTTAATCTCTTGCAAATAAGGGTTGTTTGAAGATATAAATGTACGCCAATAACATTATACTTTCTTCCGTAAATGAGGGTTTATAGTGAAAGATGACACATGTAAGATCGATGCACACGACCTCATTTTTTATGGTGCAAACGAACCAGAAGTGTTGATTTTTATGATACAACAATCGTTACCATGACTGAACGTCTCAAAACACCTGATATCTGCATAGGTTTCCAGATTTTTCTATCCGTGTATTACGGAAGAAATAGGTACTTACATTCGATCAAAATGAAAGATCGGGGCATCTTTCAATCGTGTAAGAAATTCTACGTCTTTTCCTTTCGTTCCGCTGAGCTCAACTCGGGAACAGACTGAATTTCCAACACTGGTGAAAGAACCTATTAGTTTTTCTAATAAAGTGAAATAAATAAGATAACATTTATTTCTTTTATGTCAAATTAACTTTCATACAAATATTACTTGTATAAGATATACAAAATGGCAGGTCACTTAATGATATCAGTATCGTTTACTGCTTTATCGCGAGGGAATTGTTAATTCGGATGAGGATATTTAGGTCTGATTCTTTGACTTTTTGTTTCCATTCTTTATTTAGACAACTGGGATAAATTGTGGCTAGACAATACGTAACATTTTCTTTTTTGTCTATTTTCTACTTGAAATGTTATGTCATACAACACAGCAATTTCCCATACAAACAGCAGCATCTCGACATTTTAGCTGTAATGGTGTATGCTATCCAAAGTTAAAATATATATCGTAGATTAGACTATGAATCCTTGTTGATTGATTTGATTTTGATGTCTGAACCGAATAGATATACAAAATAATAATTTATAAGGCTTGTGTTTTTTTTCAACGTTAATTTTTTTTATCAATGTCGGACTGTGGCCATTTACCACTTAATTTCGTTCACTTGTTGAACTATTTTCAAAATGCTTAGTACTTGGTTTTAGAAATTGTGTTTTATGTTTTGAGATGCCTTACAGTTTTTGAAATGATGTTATATTATGAGTGTTATATGCCTAAAACGTATTTTTAGGGACTGTATTATCTTCGATGATTAATATAAGGTATTAAAAATTCAAATATCCGTTCACAAAACTCAGCTTGCTGCTGTAAAATTCATAATTTACACCCTCAGATCCTTCAATACATACACAACGTGATTATTGAATAATTTATGTTACTAATATCTTGATCAGTAAAAATTTCGTTTAATAGCGTTAAGGTCACATCGATTCAAACTCAAATTTAAAAATGGCAGACGAATCTTGTTTTGATAATGACTAATGTGACAGACTGTACATCAAAAGTAGGAACAATATTAGAGCAAAGCATATAAACTTATCCAAAAAATTCTGGTATGGAACATCACGATGGTTTCTATGCACAAATGTAACTTTGGACATATGATTTCTCTGATGAAAAGGGACGAATGCAAAGGAAAAGACGCTTACTTTGTCGAAGTACCCGGTCTGATTTCTGAAGTATTTCATATGAATATGTCTACCTTATTCTTGGGAACAGACAATGATGCAAAGATATCGGCCTTCTTCTTTCCAATTACATTATAACCCAAAGGGAAAAATAAAGCGTATTTTCACAAACATTAAGACTTTGATCAAATAAATATTTTAAGAATTCTCTATACATTTGAACTCATTGTTTATAATGACATTTGAAATAAATTATGACTAGACTATAACATCATTACCGAAATAGGTTTCCACCTTAACAATTTCATTCATCATATTGCTATCATCCATTAGTAGATGATATATTTCTAGACATATGCCTTTTTGTATATTATATAACTACTTTAATGCATTAGAAGTATTTGTACTTTTTTAGATTATAACGTAGAGAATGAAGAGAACATTTGATACATTTGATACACTTATATAGAACTTCGAGTCCGTACTCACGAGACAAGATGTTCTTTATCTGCCAATACGACCTTTCATTGGAGTACACTACTGCAATGGAAAGGGACATTTGGTGCTCTGTAAAACCGTTTAACCCATAATTAGGTCTTTCACCACCTTAAAGTTAAAGTTGTCCGATTTTGATAAAATTTGGTTTCCAGGTAGCCTTAATGGTCCTGATTACAAATCTGTGGTAAAAAAAAAAATTTCGTCCACCATTTTCAAAATGGCCGCCATTCGAAATTTTGTTATCGCGATATCTCGGAAACGATAAAAAATTTATGAAAACATTGTGTTGCAAAAATACTCCTCTCATAAAGATCTACATTTCTGGTTGGTCAAAAAAAATTTTCGTCCGCCATTTTCAAAATGGCCGCCATTCGAAATTTTGTTATCGCGATATCTCGGAAACGATAAAAAATTTCTGAAAACATTATACTGGAAAATTACTCCTCCCATTATTATCTCCATTTTATTCAAAAGGTGGGAAACTCTGCGAACAACCGTTTTTGAGTTATAGCCCTTGACGCGTTTCGGTAAATCGGTTTTTTCGCGAATAACTTTTAAACGCTTACAGATAATATAGTAAACATATATGTTTAAAGTGATCAGTATGAAAAGACCTTCAATTTGAGTACCAGGTTGAAGGTCATCGGTGACCTTTGACCTTGACCTTTGACCTTGTTAGGGGATAAACTCAGAAACTATAATAGATAGCTGAAAAACTATATCAGCAAAAATGTTCAACATGTCAAGGGCTCTATTTGTTTCATTTGGACCGAAACTCTCCGGTGATTCTCTAAAGAGTTATTGCTCTTGACGCGTTTCGGAAAAGGATTATTTACATATAACTTTTAAACCGTTATAGATAGTATAGTCAAGTAACATATTAAATTAATCAGTAGAAAGAGACCTTCAATTTGAGCACAAGGTCAAAGGTCAGCAAGGTCAGAGGTCAAGGTCATAGCCAATTTTTAGGGGTTTTTTTCCGTAAATATCTTTACAACAGTAAAAATATGTGATCAAATATACTGGAGAAAAGGAAATAAATGCAATTATAAACCGGTAGTGACTTTCCTGAAATCATGGTGAAAACTGGTGAAAGACCTTGCAATTGTTCTCTGAACAATTGACCTTTTAATTTCTTTTGAAATCCCTGTGCCAATTAAGGAAAGTTGCAGTTGTTAATGTTTTGACGGATATGGACGTCTGAAATCTAGGTTAGATGACATATGTTGTGACTTTGACGATTTCCCATTTGTGAACTTTTCCTCTCTCAACAGCAATTTACCTACCTTCCAAGCATATAGAGTGTATATTTCACAATTAATTCGTTACTGTAGGGCTTGAAGTTCATACAGTTACTTTGTTGAAAGAGCAAAAACACTGTCACATAAACTGCTGAGACAGGGATATGTTCAGTCGTTGTTACTTTCGTCCATTCAGAAATTTTACATGTTTTATCGCCGTCACTACGACATCATATAATGTGTCACAAGTGAAAACGGACACTTACAGCTAGATTTACGCCTTCCATGATTTGACAATACTGATTCTGACTTTACCCTTAATTGACCCACTGACAGTGTGACGGATGCTGTATACAGAGCACGATATGCTTACCCTATCGGGGTATTTAATGTAACTCTGGTTTTTTAGAGTTCACAGTGTTAGTGCTTTAGTTTTTAGTATTGTATTTGTAGTGTTTTTGTGTTTTGTTGGTGTGTAGTGTCTTTGGTCTTCCATCTTCCGTCTTTCGGTGCTCTTGCTTTTTCCTTGTCTATGGACTGTGATTAATGTATTCTTTCGTAACTGGTGGTTTACAGTGGGAGATGACCAGTGTGAGATCGATGCACGTGACCTCATCTCACATCGGTAAATGCCCAACCAGACTTGTTGATTTTTGTGATATAACAATCGTTTTTGTGATACAACAACCGTGACTTAACTTCATAAAACACCTGACGCCACAATGTAAAGAGTACGCACATGGCGAAAACGTTGTTCAAACGGGATATCTTTCACTCGTGTTAAAAGTTCAACGTCTTTACATCTCGTTTCGCTACGCTCCACTCGGGAAAAGACAAAATTTCTTACACTTGTGAAAGATATTCTGATCTTTTTTTGATTATTGCTTTCCATATTATTTGATTTTAATGCTGCTGATGAGAGGTTACACCTTGAAACACGTGTACAGCATAACTAAATTTACAGTTCATTTTTGCAACTTTGGTATTTTTGTATTTTGAAACCATTGGACCGATGCCACTGGTGGTGGACCAGAGGTCCCCGAGTGTATTCACCAGTCCAATAGTCAGACTTGTCTGGCACGAAATTTTACATAGCGATTTATAGAAATTTACCGTTTTATCAAAATTATAACCCTTTACAAATACTGCGGCTTCATTCCGTGTATGGCACTCGGTGGATGTCCTTAGTACTAGATTTGGCTTCCTATTTCGATATTTTTGGTAATGAGTACTTCTTTGTTAAAATTTTTTTTATTATTGCTTTCCATATTATTTGATTTTAATGCTGCTGATGAGAGGTTACTCCTTGAAACATGTGTACAGCATAACTAAATTTACAGTTAATTTTTGCAACTTTGGTATTTTTGTACTTTAATGTGACCTTATGCAAGATCCTATTAATTTTATGCTTTGTTCCTATGATATTTTACTGTCGTTCCCTCGTAGGTTTTGCACCTGCTTTCTTTTCTCCTCTTTTATATTCTTCTTAAGGTAGTAGACCTAGGTTAAGGGAGATAACTCTTTGAATCAGTAAATCGTTTGAAACATACAGTTTTATCAATGCCTTTGTAAGCATTAATTTGAAAAAGAATAAAAGAGTTATGTCCCTTAACCTAGGTCTACCTCCTTAAGATTCCTAACTACATTGTGTGCATCACGTAAGACAGAAAAAAAGAAATTTGCGTAGAAAACACATCCCAGACGACAACAAAAAGTTAGAAAATCAAGAATTATTTCATAAAATTGGATAGAAAAATCTGGATGCTGAACGCTGAATCCACTTTAAAAACATAAACACGCAGACGCAGGGATCTCACATTACTGTTATTTTAAGTTTTTCGTGTTTTGATCTTCCTTTCGAAGCTCGCTACTGTTTTGATTGTTTCTCCTGCATGTTTTGATTATTTTTATTTTTATTTGAAACTTTAGTGTCTTGTAAAAATAAGGCTGATTTTGGCTTTTTTAGATCATTTGTCCTCAATCAGTTTTCAGTTTTTATATATCATGCGTTTATAGTCTTCCAAAAGGTTGGATATTATATGTATCTTGCCCAATACTTGATTAAATAATCAAAATCAGAAGTACTGAAGTCCTTTTATATATGTAGTAGTATCATCTAAGGCTCTTGTATACATATTGATAATCAAAAAATCAGTTAATTTAAACTGTACCTATATATAACAAGTGTAACTGCAAGATGACAAACAAACGGAAGCACTTCTTTAAAAACATCCTCCATAAATGATGATAGGGCGAATTCATAGTAAAATTTGGAGACATTTCAATACGATTGTTAACAAAATAATTTTACTCCATCTAAAGTATACTAACTCTGGCTTCTCGTGGAATACCAGCATATAAATAGAAGTAACAGCTTCTGACATTCTGCCCAAACCCATTCAAAAAGGAGCAAAAAAGGTTAAATTGGGTGTTTGACCCCGTTGAATCTTCATTATTTATCGGATTTTGATTGTATTCTTCTGTCATCCTAAGAAAATTTTCAATCTTGAGTATGCTACTAATTTTATGTTGCATGTAACTTTTATGAGCTAAACGTATGGCACACAAAAATTAGGAAAACCTAGTATTTCGCTCGAATACTAGGGCTTCCAGTCGAAATGCCAAGTATTTCACATTAAAATCAGTTCCGGATCGTTAATCATAATATTTTTGCGTAATACCTGGGCTTTTCACGAAAACTGCAGTTTTCGATCGAAATAAAAAGAAAACTAGGTTTTTCCAACGAAAACTGCAGTTACCGAATCGAAATTAAGTATAAATCGAAAATGCAAATTATTGTTTAAGTTTGAGATATGAGAAACGGAAATCGCAATTTAGGTGTTAAAAGTTCACTAATACATATATATAGTATTAAATTTAATAAACCACCAAAGAATTTTTTTCACAGACAGATGATTAGTCTATGATTTAATTCGATCTATTATTTATCTGTTCTTTTCTTCTTTTTGAAAAGTTAGTTTCAAATTATCCTCTTTAAAGAGTTTCATATGTTGCCATATAAAAACATAATGGATTTTAGCATACACATGGCATAAGAATCAAGATGTTTAGGTACCAGATTCAATATACACGTTTTTGCTAAGTCTGTGGACTTCGATTTAAGTGGACATCGCTTCCGTTGTTCCTTCGGTATTCTACTGCCACCGTGTCTTTAAAAATGACCAAAACAGCAATTTCTTGAGAATCTTGTTCTTTTTATTCATTCATTTACTTATTATTATTTTTTTAAACATTGTTTCATGTCACTTATTGTTATACAATTCACAAAGCCAAGAATTTATATCATTAAGGAAACATTCTACGTATTGCTCAATTGATGCCGTGAGTTTCAATTGATTTTTTTGTTTTGTCATCAAAGACATCACAAAATTAGTAATGAGTTGCATTAATACTACTGAGAAAATGCAGATATGCATAAATAAAAAAATGTTGAGTTTATACTTATACTATCAATATGATGCAGAAAGGGAAATGTTACCATTGCAGTTCACGTGTTGCCACTGTTGTTCTGAGAGAACGCAATTTAATAACTCCTCGTCAAACTTTTGCTTATTCGTTTAGAAATGACAAAGATAAAGTCAGTCAATATAGCATCTATCAAAAAACTACAACCAATTATATGACCCCAATTACTGAACTCTATCAATCTTAATCATTGGTTTTCACCCTGAAATGGTCTTTGAAACTGCCTTGCGGACATTACTTCGTACATACCGATGAAATATACATTTATTTTGTTTGTTAGTGTTGGAATGAAATTCAGGGTCTCTACTATTTGCGCTTCACCCATGAACTTCTCTACAGCTTCATTATTCATTTCCCGTCATGAGACAAATGATGACAAATACTCATTGCCTTTTGATAAGAAAAACATAAAGATATGTATTAAATAGGGATATAGATAATGATGGAAATGAAAGGTAATTCGACGAAGGATATTTGGTCAAATATCATAATTAGTAGGTGATTGCAGTATTTTGGGTTCATAGAAGATGGTTGCACATAGTACATAAAACGACAAATTAGGGTAATAACAAAATTATCGAACGGAATTGTCCTAGCGCAAATTTGTAGAACAAAAAGGGAAAGGTAGAAGCAAAACCAGGAAAAAGAATGTAAACCGCGATAGTCCTTACAAAAAACACAAACTTCAACAGAAACAGTGGGCTGAACCGGTTTTATTGTGAGCCAAACCTTCCCTTCCATTGAGGTTGTTTCCTGTAGCAACTCAACATCAACTGCTATTGATAGGCCGACGACAAGGAAAAGAAAAGTTCAATTCAGTCCTCAAAGTAGTAAATGAATCATGTATAATAGTCCGGACTAATCTTCATTTTTTCCTAGAATTGACTTAAATCTATAAAAGATCTTTGAAGTTCTTCTTAATAACGTGGTCGACATTTAGATAACTGTTTCTCACATTTGAGATAGGTCAGTACCTATTTTTAGCCGTTTGAGATATCCTTGTCTTAACCCACGGGTGAGATAAGAATTTCACGTGAGGAAATACAGTATGACGTTACCGACGTCATAATAAGTTGCTTAGACATGGCGACGTCAACTATAATCTGGTTTTACAGAAATTTGTATTTTGCCTATAAATGTGAGAAAAACAATCAAACACCGTTAAAATTGCAAGATTTAGAAATCTCAGACACCCTCGGGTAAGATTTCAATAGTTCTTTGACTCGGCAAGCCTCGTCAGAGAAATATTGAAATCTTACCCTTGGGTGTCTCAGGTTTCTCGATCTTGCACTTTCAATGGTGTTAGATTGCATTATTCTTATGTAAAAGTTCAGATAACCGGTGCCGAATCAACTGTGAAACACTCAATAAACAGTGTATGACACAAATTGAAAACCTCAAAGAGTGGGCATTCAGCTGCTTTTAAAGTTGAAGAAATAAATGAATGCTGGATATTGAAAAAGTTATCAAAAGGTATTAAATATTTTCATATAACTGCATATTCAATGAAAGCTGGAAAAACTCGATGTTTTACTGTAATCTCCATTACATACATTAAATGAAATAAAAGGTTCAAAAGCAACAATTTGCTAGAGAATGATAAAATGTATTTTGTGGCCGTTTTAGAATTCATCTGTTGACTCCTTGTAGACCTGGAAATAAAAAAAAATTAAACAACTATAGACAATAACTGTTAAATATATATATATATATATATATATATATTCTGTTCGTGCACATGTCATTATAAACAAATTATAAATTGAATCATTATTCACAAAGAGATAAGTGAAATAAAATTTAATGGTGAATAAAAGAATATGGAGTAAATGCACATGAGACAAAGTCTCTACAAATACATGGTAAAAAACAAGCAAAGGAACAACGCCTTTATTCTTGTTCTTCATTTTGAAGTCACCATGAGGCCTTCAACAATGAGCTTTGCTCATACCTCATAGTAAGTTCAAGACGGCCCCTAGCACCGGTTTAAGCGGAATTCTTTGCTAATTGTCGAGCAACGCTACATCCATGTCTTTCTTGGTCATGGGTGCGGGATTGTCAACAAACATCAATTAAACTGGCAAAGTGCTCTTACAATCACTGTCATCCTTTGCCCGACAAAAGCAGTAGTGTCTTAAGCTAGTGGACAACTACAACATATAGACAAACACAGGGCACTCATCAAGTCGAATGTAAGAAAACTTGGCGTTATAGAATAGTGAGATGTGGGCACTTAAAACAGGTGGTCTGGATTACATTTCGAAAATTACAAAAATAATTGCCAAAATTTGAAAGTATCAATAGTATATCCATATGAGAAATTCTCTCACGCACAAGTACACCATAACTGAAAAATATAGAGAGCATACATCTCTCGCATGGGGAATCGTTTTACGGACTCCACACTGCAGGAGAGACAAACTCCAGTCGTAAATGGTGAATAAAAGGATATGGAGTAAATGCACATGAGACAAAGTCTCTACAAATACATGGTAAAAAACAAGCAAAGGAACAACGCTTTTATTGTTGTTCTTCATCTTGAAGTCACTTGAAGTCTTGAAATCCCAATGATCACTATTTATGACTATTGTGAAATATTATCAAGCGCCCAAAAAACTTATCAACTCATGAATGCGCGGAGGGGATCAGTTAGTTTATTTTTCGTTTTGTTTTGTTTTTTGTTTTGTTTTGTTTTGTTTTTTGTTTTGTTTGTTGTTTTGTTTGTTGTTTTTTTTTTGTTTTGTTTTGGTTACGAGAGCAATATTTTAGATAATCAGAATTTTGGATTAGTCATGCTTTCTATTATAATTTTCCATGAATCCACCAAGAAATTAAATTACTACGGATTGTTGTTCAATACGCCCGGACGTTTACATAACAACGACGTTAGCGACGGCATTATTAATTCACTTCCTAGAATGCCTGGAAATCTTTAATTTCATCATTGACAATACGACATTTATCTAACTTGGAATTGCCCCGATCTTTGTAATGATATGTAAATAAAATCGCACATGTACATGAATATTTCAAGAAAAGATATGGGGTAAATGACCATGAGACCATAACACATATGTTAACTACAACTGCAATTAATTTTAATGAGCTGCATGACCATGCCGGAAATAAATTCCTCATCAGCAGCCCTAGAATCCAAAAATAGGAAATATAAAATTCAAGAAATGTTTAAAATGCATAAAACCAAGCGAAATCCAAATAATCAATAAAATCAAATATAGCGAAGGAAAAAGCTAAGATGGAGGGAGCTAAACCTTAGGTCTTAGAATTTACATAAATGAAGATATAAATAATAAACAAAGTGTACATATAAGATATAATCGCATGCACAAGTACAATATATCTTAAAAAAATAAAAAGCATACATCTTAACACGGGGGATCGCTTTACCAACTCCACATCACAAGTCTGTTCTACCTGCGGCAATGTTTTAATGTTTGTGTTGAAAGGAAACATAAACAATAAAAGAAAAAGTTGAAAGTTAAGATAAATTAGAAATCATTTAGTGTTTTGTTTGTCATACATTTAAAATGCAAATACATCTGTTGTCAACACAGTAGTTTGCAGTGTCTATTTTCAAGCATGACTTTCTCCATTTTAAGGTTTTCGATCGAAGATTTGTTGTAAGCAAATTTTGATTATTTGTCATGTTTTTTCGTAAAATTAAACAATAATTGTATGGTGGAGGAACACGCACGTAAAGCGTCATTTTTAAATTGCAACCTGTAGTTTTTGTTTCTAATGAATTCATGGATGCACGTCAGTGAATGTAAATTTTATTTTCTTGTGTTTTTTTTTGTATTTTCATGCATTTTCGTTGTAAAAACCGGTCAAAGTGCCATAACTCCAGTTTAAACACTTTTTGCATTAGCTCTTAATGGGACTGAAATATAAAGGAAAAATAAATACTTGAAGAAAACAAAATGCAAATATTGAATAATTTTATTTTTTTTTAGCCTGTCATTTTTTGAAATTCAAAGATTAGTCGTTTGTTATAGAAGCAAGCACCTTTACATTCATTTAAGTCGGACTTGGGCTTTCATTTTTTTTTCTGTTGTTACTCATACGCTAAAATTTAGCATTTTGTTTTGATAGTTATCAAAGATTTTGAAATATTGTGTTTTTGTTATTTTCTTTACAGTTTAACAATTTTAGCAGGAAAATCACTGAGAGTCTTTACTCATGAATTCAAACGTCTGTTGAAACGATCTTAAAATATATTCTCATTTACCTTGGATTTGGAAAATACATGAACTTTAACTTTTAAAAGCAAAATGGGATATATTGCCTTCCTTGTCATACCAAATCGCTGCTGTTTACTCTTTCTTTAGCTTTCACATATTATGAAATGTCTCTATATTTGTTCATTTGTATGTAGTTTTTTAATGAAAGAATTTCTGGATTTAAATATTTAAATTTTTCTATAATTATTCTGAATATCTACTAATATGCACAATCAAACGAAAAATTACTGAAGGCATAGTGGTATGTTAACTTTCAATTACTTATTTCTGTGATATTCTCATGTAGTGCAACGGATGACAATATCAGAAAAGAGTGTTTTGGATTGAATTGGATAAATTAGATCTTGAATGTAAAGGGTAAAATGTCCTATAATACAAAAACAATACATTGAACTTCAAGTATATTGCAAAACGGAAACGGGTACAGATTAAATCTCAATTTCAAAGTGTATGAAAACCTCATTCTTAAAAAAGAAAACTCTGTTGTTTTCAGATGTTTATCTTTTTTATTTTATCAACTGTATACATGCATCTAACAAGTGCTAGCTCCAGTGATAATATCTTACAAATAAAAATGCACATTGCGTACCTTTTTTTAATAGTTGTGATTTATAGAAAGCAGTCATTTGGTTTGGTGTTTAAATAAAGTGATATACGATTTCAATTTTCAGATAACTTGTAAAAAATAAAGCTTTTTCGTAGATTTATATGTTGAAACTGGTATTTAAATCATTATTGAATTCAACAACAAAAAGTTCATTCGGGATGAAAATTTTCTGCTTTTAAAGAGTTGCGAGTATTGTTGTCTGGTTTGAATGATCCATAACTCATTTGGAAATCTCCAAAGAAAGATAAACTTAAGCCTATCTAAGGTATGTAACATGTGCAAATTCATATACTTTGAGGTACTTTTATTCGTGGACATCAATTTTCATGGTTGTATTTATATAAGTATTTCACGGGTACTTAAATTCATGGTTTCGAATTCCATGCATTAAAACTCTAGGGCCAAATGCATTTCGTTAGAAATTTAATTTCGCGGTTTAAGAACACAACGTAATCCACGAAAATTGGAACCCCACGAACAATTATAGAACTTTTACAATATAATCAAATATTTTATGCTAATCAGAACATCAGGCTCTTAGATACACAATGAAGGGATATGGAGTAAATGCACATTAGACAAAGTCTCTTTAAATACATGGTACAACCAAGCAATGGAACAATGCTCTTATTGTTCTTCTTCATCTTGAAGTCACCAAGTCTCAGGCGTATGTATCGTTTGCCTGACTAGCACTGAGAATTTGAAAGAGACTTATTTTAAGCTCCGACGTTTGCAGCATCTTAAACATTGTATGAGCTTAAAATTTGTTGAATTTTTGAAAGGGTTCTATG